>VZTU01012781.1:80605-116320 GCA_013400835.1 Zapornia atra | reverse complement strand
ACCTGGACATAGAGCCATTGACCCTTTGTCTATGTTCCATCAACCAGTTTCTTATCCACTTGATGGTCCACCTGTCAAATCCACATCTCTCCAATTTAGAGGCAAGGATGTGGTGGGGGACCATGCCAAAGGCCTTGCAAAAGACCAGGGAGATGACATTGGTTGCCTTCCCTTTATCCACCTGTGCTGTCACTCCATCATAGAAGGTCACCAGATTGGTAAGGCACAACCTTCCCTTGGTGAAGCTGTGCTGGCTGTCCTGGATCATGTGCTCATCCCTCGTGTGCTCTACCATGTCATCCAGGAGGATCTGTTCCATGATCTTCCCAGGCACAGAGGTGAGGCTCAGTGGCCTGTAGTTGCCTGAGTCCTCCTTGAATATAATTCATCGGTGCCTCTGCTAGAATAAGCAACAAAGACAGGTACAATGATGGGCTGTGTTAGGACTGTGTGGTATGGATAGCCTATGATGGAGAGGCTTTGTAGGTCCTAGTTAAGAATTATTTTTCAGGAAATTGCCACACAAAAGATAAAAATTAAATAAAGTATGAAAGTATTGTCTGTTGTTACATTAAAATGGGAAGCCCATGGAAGAATTAATACCCTCTTCTTCTTGCCTTCTAACCTCACAAAATATAAGAAATTAAAGATTGTATCTCATATTCCAGTAGGAGTGACTCCATTTTCTTTGGGCTGTCTCTTTTCCCATTGCTATTTTAGCACTCTCTTTCGTTCAGTTGAGCATTTATTTACAACGGGAAATAAACCAAACCACAGTGGAGAAATAAAGAAATGAACAAGCAATAAAGACCAGCTAACTTTGTAGGGAGCTATAGCTCTAGCTTCTTCTTACTGAATCTTCATTTCCTTTGTTTCACCTCCAGAAATGGAAAGAAAAGTAATATTCTCAGTAAATGACAAGTAGCAATGTAAACTGCAGGAGTGAGGAAGAAGAGGCTGCTCATTTTGTATCTTTGGTGTAAAGCTCGGCAATTGCAGAATTTCCAAGAGTGACTAAGGCTGACTGGATGGAAGGGGAGTGAGAAGCCCAGGGAGAAACGGTTAATGTGTTTCATGTTGTTCTGGTTATTTACTAATTTAGTTAAATGGGACTATTTTTCAACAGGAGAAACTATATTTATATGGTATAAATTAAGGAAGGTAAAATGGTAAAATTTAGTTATTTTATTTTCAGGACAATGGCTGGTAGGTTCGCCATATTCCAGTTACTGGTTGAAAAACAATTTTACAGAAAACAAGATATCCATAACAGGATAGGTACATTTTACCCTATCCCCAGAATATTTTATTCTAAGGCTGATGAGAATTGGGAGTGCTTAATTTAGTAAATGGCATATTATAGCATTTTCAGAAAGGAATTTTGGATTTTGTATATCATCTTGTGCTCAAGTTGGCAATGATTTTAGAGAAAATCTAAGCAGCTTAAATAAAACATTTATTGTCTCCAATCACTGTACAAACCCATCCAAACCAATGAAGAAACCACTTTTAAAAAAATCTATTGTTGTAATTCTGGTTACAAAAGGAAGGTGGTGTGATTTTTGATGTCCTATTTTGCTTTGATCCAAACCATAGAAAAATTTGCACTACTAGAATACACTCAGCTTCTCCCAACAAAAAAGTATATCCAGACTTTGCGAAGTCTTTCAATGATTCTACAATTTGAACTGCAAAGTGAAAGTTTGCATTCTGACCATATTTCCAGGCATTGTGGTGTTGCAGTTTCTGATCATAACAGCTTTACTACCTGAAAATATAGAGCGCAGTGTCTTTATGTCTTATAAATCATAAGTTTCATCCCAGTTCTGAACTGGATGTTGGCAGAAAGGTGACATTGTGCAACAAACATTTTCCTGCAGAAGTTTAGGGTTTCTTAAGTACCCAGAGGTCTCTGCTGATATTACATTGGGTTTGATATTTTTTTACATTTATTTTTCTGTAAATACCTGTTTTCTTAAGAACTAAATGGTCCCTTTTGTTCTGGTCAGCAGTTCCTTAGAGATTCTAATTAAATCTAGTCCATTACAGCTCATTAGGTGGTGTTAAAAACCAATTTGGTTTCCCTTCCCTAGTACATGCCAACACACTTACCCAATTACTTCCACAGCCATTTAAAGATGAGCTTTTCAAAAACATCAGTGCTGGCAAAGTGCTGCTTTCTGTAAGTCAGTGGTCATCCCATTGACTTCAAATCTACAAGAAACAAAATAGCAAATGTCCAAGTATCTTTTAAAGACCCAAAGCTGTCTAAATTATGGGAGAGCTCCGTAGTACATTACAGCAGTACCAGTACGCTAATTAGTCGCCGCTTTCAGTGGCTTCTTATGTCAATATAATTCAATTGCTTAAGAGCCTCTTCCCCATTCTGGTTTTGGGCAGTAATGGGGACATTTTTATTATAACTGACACTGGCAATTAGATTTCAGAGATTACTTTATGAACTTAATTTCTTTTTATTTTTTTCTCTAGAAATGATACTTTTGAGTCACAGGAAAACAAATTTTGGAATGTGCGAGCCTGTCTATCAGGGTGGAAAGGAAAGTAGAGGCAGTCAAAGAACTCCTAAAATCATTCTACATTTAATAATTCACCAAACATCAGTTTGAAAGGAAAGCAAACAGCCAAGACTGGAGTGATCTGGCTGCAGAATATGGAAATCTGTGTCCCAAATGCTCATCTAAGTGTCAGGGATTTTGCACTTCTGAACATACTTCATAGTTTTCTCGGGTTTATTTTTGCTTTTAGCTTATACACCATTGTGACATATTTCTTCTTCCACAGTTTTAACTTCCAAAATGTGCAGTGATCCTGTAATGAGGGAATTAAAGAACTGTAAAGCTGATTTTTATATTACAAATATTATTATTGTTAGTATTTTGAAAGCAAAGGAGAAACATTATTGTTAACCAGAATCTCAGCCTGCAGGTAGGTCTCACCGGATAGGATCCAGTATTTAAGGCCGTCTGATAGCTGTACATCATTTCTAAGAAACACTTCATAAGTGAGATCAGATTATTATTCTGTCTTCTGGGAAGAAACTCGGAGCCCCAAGTCAGTCCCTTCTTGCTGTTAAGCTTTCCAGCCAGGTGCCTCCCAGTACATTTAATAAATACTGACAAATTAACCAATTTTTAGTCTGTGTCAGAGTGGCAAGGAATGAGTATTACGTATGCGAGGAAGAGAAGAGAGACACGCCTCTTGGGTTTAGGTCCATGGGTGGTAACCTCTTTCACTACAGTAGTTAATATCAAAGTCTTGGAGTCCTGTTACCATCCCTTGTAGGCTGGTGTGGTAAAGGAAAAGTGAAAATTGTGGTAGGTTATGCAGATATGATAAGCGGTGAAATGCAGCCTACTCATCAGGTACAGCAGGGCATCCCATCGCAGGATGGAGGGCTGCAGGAGCCACTGCACGGCCCTGAGCAAGCAGCAGGTTCCCATGTCAAACCCCAGAGAAGGGCCTGAGCACTCACCTACAGGGGACCTTGCTGCCTGCTAGGTTATACGTGATTTACAAAGATGGAAGAACAATCTTGTTAAGAGGAAAAGAAGGAAATAAAGGCAAAATAGCTTCTCAATTATAGGTACAAGGTGTTAGGCAGTGTGCCAATTGCTTTCCATCTGTATTCTGCATCTGTTGGCTTCTGCACATTTTGGTGTGTGATTTCAGCACTTCTCATTGATTACAGATTCAGATGCTGCAATTTCTACCAACTATGATACTAGAAAATTGTCAAAATATTTACATCCAAAGGCAAACCCGCTTAAAATTCCACTGCCTTTAAACTCTAGAGATTACAGGGAGAAAAAAAATTGCTTGGATCCATAATTTTCTTCAGGAAAAAAAAGGTGGATTTTGCAATGCAAGATGATAACTATTAAATCAAAACTTTTTAACTGGTCAACACTGGCATTTTTAACCATGTACATTTTTTTTAAAGTGTCATGCCAGATTTTCCAAAGTGCTAAATGAAATTATTTCTCTTTTTACAGCTTGGAGGGAAAATAAATTGTTCCTTGGCAACATGCAAACTAAATGAGAAGGGAAAAGATTCTTCACAGGTAAAGACAGGCAAGATGAAAACAAATCAACGTGGTACCTGGATTGCCATGACCATTGGAGCACTTTGAGGAGAAAACAGGGGAAAAGGTAAGGGAAGACAGTAATCTTAGACTGCTGGGTATCCCTTTCCTCCAACATTAACCAAAGTTTCAGAAAGAAATAAAAGATTTTTGATGAAGATCACACACACTAAAGGAATTAGGGGTTTTTTTTTGGGTTTTGTTCCTAGTGGGCTTTTGTTTCTGGTGAATATTCTGTCAAAGGAGATGACTCTCAGCTTTCAGGTTTTTGAGTAGTTTGATACCTAGAGTAAAAGATAGCCAAGGAGAAGCAGGCTGTTATGTCATTTTAGTGTGGACACAGAAATGTAGGACCTGGTCCACTTAATAAGTGAGCTCAACAGGGAAAATCCAGCATGAATTTTTTTTCCGGTTTTATTTCTTCTTCTTAAGCCTTTAATGTTTTGTTGCTATTGTTTCCCGCCTATAAGGCCGCGCAAGGGCCTCAGTGAGAATTGAAGTCTCTGTAGATTTTCCTGCTGGCTCCTAAACTGAGTATAAGTACAATATTCCCAGGCTTAACCAGCTCTGCTGTAGAATCCATTTGTAATCCACACAAGAGCAGTAAAGAAGAAACATATACCGTATTATTACTGGGATAATTGCTGGCTGGCTAATCTCACGTTTCACTGCTGCTGGGCCTCTTATTAGCTGTGAATGTTTACAATTTCGAGTGATTGTGTAAGTCCTCCTTGCCTCATCTGGCCCCTCTGCAGAACCAACAGTTGTCCTTGACTTTAAAGCATGATATATTCTGCTTCATTTACAATACATCCAAATCTACTCCAAACAGATTTTCTGTTTCTTGGTGAGGTGCCAGTAATTCTGAACAGTCAGATCCTGCCAGCTATTACTATTGTCAATAGCTGACTTAGGGGAGGAAGGAAATGGTACAAGGCTTTGAAGTAGTTAATCAGCTATGCTCAAGTGACCACTGCAAGCTGTCTGGCTATGGCCTGGATTCGTTGTACTTTATTTTCAGTGCAAAGTCAAAGAAAGAGATCTGAGAAATGGTTGTCTTCATCAGCAAATGCTGAAAATAAGGTCTGACTTTATATGTGGCTGACCTCAAATCTACAATCATATCACTTCCAGGAATGGGCAAGAGGGATTAAAAAGAAAAAGAATAGGATAGATATTTATCCTAAAAATAAATAGATAAACACGGTAGGTTTCATATACTCCTATACTTTCTCTTTTCCATTAAGCCACATACCTTCAGTCTTTCCTTTGCTTACTTTCTCAATTTTAACACCCAAAGACATAAATTTAAAATTATGTACTAATAGAGGTAATATTTTATTTTTGTGAAAACCAAGTTCGTAGCAGTTTGGCCAGACCTTTAACTATAATTAAATGCAAGTTCAACTTGCATCTGTTTTGGGAAGGGGACAACAGCTGCCACACCACATCTGTGACCACCCTCCAGCACACCAGGAGCTGCTTGCATTCCTTCCCTTTTAATGCCCCCTTTCTGATGATGCCTGAAATCCAGGAATCGTGTCCCACAGGTGCCTCCTGCAAACATGACAGCTGCCAGTTGGTACACACCCCCCAAAGACAGGAGACCACAGGACCCAGGGCAGCTTCCACATTAGAAAGCAGTGTGGGTCACATATTCCAGTTCTGTGTCTGTCAGCCACCTGCAAAAATATCTCTCAGAAATCTGTGATGGCACAAGACATCTATACCCAGGCACCTGAAACACTTCCTTAAATACATAAGGCAAATTTCTGCTGGATCTAACAACTAGTCATAAGATGTGAATGTTAAAATTGGCTCATGTGCAGTATGGAGCTGAATGCAGCGATGCAACATTCCACTAGATTTCTCTAACCACTGTGCTACAAGAGCAAACTTTCCCTTCCCTGCCCTGGCCTGCCCTGCCCTCCTCTCCTTCCTCCTGCTAGGACTCCAAGATTAAATTGTCACATTCTTTTTTTTGCAAGATAAAAGCAAGAATCAAACTCATTTTCATTCAGACATCGCTGATATTTTTGGCTTGGCAACCATCCTCATTAGCTGCAAGCATGCCTGTACTGCAAGATGCTGCACTAATAATTCTGACGCATTTCCCATTTCCTTAATTGCACCTAAATGTTCACTACAACACTAATAACTAAGTAGGGAGTTTAGCTACAGTTCAAGGAATATGATATATATTCCCAAGTTGTGGTATCCCGGATTGTCCTTCCATCTATATGGAGCAGAGCAGAAATCTGTCTTTTCTACTGGAAACTCTTTGGAGAAGGGTTGTCTCATTAAACTAATGAATTCTGTGTTTAAAAGCCTTACTGGTTTGAAAACAGACAGTAACAAGCAAAGCAAATGCATTCCTGAGAGGAGGCGTGTCCATGCTCCGAGACTGAAAGTGAAGAATTTTATTCCAAACTTTTTCCTTTCTACACATCTCTTGTACATGTAAAATCCTAAATTTTAATGGCCCTAAGTTGTTTCTTAATTTTCCTTCTACCTCCTTTAAGGAGCTAAGGGCTTGTCTATTTCTGCATCTCTTTTACTCCCGTCTTGCCATTGCTCTCCTCCTCTAGTGGCAGTATTACTTCAGAGTCCTGTGACAGGATGTTCTAAAGATGCTTGTGTCAGAGAAAGCTGAAGCATCACCATAGCATTATGCAAAAATGCCTATTGTAATATAAATCCCTATGCCACAGCAATTTTAGCTTCTCATGTAGTCACTTACACAAGATGTGCTATAATCATGGTGAAGGCATGACTTAGTGTGGCACTGATAGATTCCATACAATCAGTGCATTGTAAAATACGATGAAAATCAAGTTTTATTCTGGCAATTCAGCGTTACATGACAATAGAGCCACTGCTCCCTTAAATCCTTCACAGTTCTCAGTCCTTTATTTTTCTGCTGTCTGATTCTGCTTTTCCCAGAGGTTTTGAGATGCAGCCAAGTTTCATTGACAGCACTTCTCAGGAGCTATTCTCCATCTGACTAACAGAGCATCAGCTGGCTCCCTGACCCCTGCATGAGGAATTCCCCAGATGGATCTAAAAGAATGAGTTGCGCAAAAACTCCAGCCCATCATAAAACAGTATTCCTTTTTCCCTTCTAAACAGAGTACAGGCCACAGATGCCAAGCTGGGGAAGGTCTTCTCTGAGAAGCTACGTCTGCCTCTTTGGCAAGCTCCACGCGCTGCTGTCCTGGCATGACAGCAGCCACCACTGGCTCTCATGCCTGGCTGCTGAGCCCCTTGCCTTCTGGCCTTACTCAGCTTCCACCTGAGACTTCCCATCTATCTTCCCAAGGCTGAATCTTGAAGATACCAGAACAAGACCTTTCCTGTAACCTTTCACCCTGAAACAAGATTTTTGTGCAAATCAAAACCAATGCATTTTCATAGTATTCCTGGCCTCATTTCAGGGAAGGAATTGGCTCCTGTAGGATCTGTCCTTCTGCTTTAGAAAGACATACAGCTGCTTCCTTAACTGGTTTTATGCACAGTAACTCAGGATTTTTTTTTTACACTAAATAACTCTTTTGTACTGACAAGTGATAGTCCGGAAAAGTTTCAGAGCAGGACCACAAAGTGCTTTCAGTGAACATGCAGATGCAATATGACAAGCAGAATCTACTGAAGACACAGACACCTATTTGGAGATGCTACGTTTATAAAGCAAACCAAACCTTCCCACAACAGTTTATATTGTTAGATGATAGCATACAGCAAAGGCTGTGTACATCTCTATCTTAACAGAAAAACAATAATGTCATGTTCTTTTTTTTATCCTTTTTTTTTTCTCTGTTACAGATACCAAGCCTCAAATCCCAAATCTGTCTACATTTATGCACATTTCTTATAAAACAACTTAACACCAAGAACAGTTGCCAAGTAGAACAATTAAAGCAGTGTGTGGATTCACCAAGTCTCCTCCTCAGCTCCCCCAACCAGCCAAATGACACTACAACATTTCTTCAGAGACTGACCTCTTTTTCCATAAAAAAATTCACTGTATTCAGTTTAATTACATCTTCCATTGTCTCTGCTGTTCAAAATCCAAATTTCTTGAGCCAAAATTAATGTCATATCATAAAATATCATATGACATTTTGCATACTAAATGCATACAGGAAAATCTCTGCAGCTTTTCATGCATGTTTTACTCTCAAAAAAGTAATTTATAGAATGTTTTTATGAAATTATTGCTCTAAAGCGAGGATAAAAAATGGATTTAACATTTAACAGTGATGGTGAAGTTTGAGGTCATTCTGATCTATCATGGGAGCAAGTTCTAAAATCATGGCCCAGTTGCAGGTTTTCTGGACGTAAACTTCAGTTTTGAGATTAACAATTGTAGTGTTATAGCCATAGGATATCACAAGCACATAACAAGCAAGTGACTTTGTAATTTAGGTCAACCCCATTGAAGGATTTGATGATTAATTGAGGACGGTCAGAACATTGTCTTTGGGTGCTTTGCTTTTTTCTTTTTTTTTTTTTTTAACTGCAAGTTGAAATGTTGTCAAATCGATCATCCAGAAGAATCCTACATTGAGGTGTAATTTAAACTGACTAACAAATCCATCAAAGCCAAGAAGTTTTCTATCACACTAGTGCTACATAATGATTTAAATGGGTCCTGCAGCAAGAAAATTAAGGGCATAAAAGAGAAGCAGTGTGCCAAGCCAAAACAAGTGAACCCACAGTATTGGTGTTTATAATATCACCAAGATAAATCAGAAATGTATGTCTTTTCTGTAAAAATTCTGCTCTGTTACTCACTGTGAAATCATCTACACACGGAATTTCACAGATAGTTCCTGGAGAATATTTGTAGTTGCAAATGAAATCCAGTATGTCAGTGTGATCGAGGTCAAATCACAATTTCTTGCATCAGAAAGGAGATTTTTATCAACTGCAGTCTTTGTTCTTAAGGCAAAGGCAACATTATGCTCTAGCCCTATTTATGACAGAAAAAACCCACCGAGTTCTAAAACACTGACAAACATATTTGCAAAGACAATGAATTGTAATATACCCTCCTAAACGAAAAAAGAAAAAAATAGTCAAGCTTGTTTTAAATCAAAAGAAAATGCTGAAAATCTTCTAACCAGCCCTACCTGACACCATTTGGTCTCAAGTATTTAAGTCTTCGATAACCTAATGATACTGGTATACCATTCCAGCAAATATTACATTTCTTTGGGGCTATTTTTTACTAGGGAAAAAAAAAGTGTTAACAGTTTGACTTTTATCAAGATCAAATGAAATTACAGAAGGAGACACCATATGTCCAAGAATCTTGAGTGATTTTTGGGG
Source organism: Zapornia atra (assembly GCA_013400835.1). Classification (NCBI taxonomy): domain Eukaryota; kingdom Metazoa; phylum Chordata; class Aves; order Gruiformes; family Rallidae; genus Zapornia; species Zapornia atra. Next base: position 106,886 of record VZTU01012781.1, on the reverse strand, counting down.
AAAAATGGCATTTCTTTCAAGCTGAGTGACAGGTTGTAGGAGGTCGAATAACATGGTCAAGCATTTAGAGTTTGCTTGGCTGAAAGAGAGAACAACATTATCAGATAAAAAAAATCTTTCTTTCACATCACTTTTAATTAACTCAGAACACTTTATCAAATACTGTGACTTGGTAGCATGACTTAAAATTGATAGAAACATAGATGATTTAAAGTCTGGCTGAGTTTTTGTGGTTCAGGTTCACGGTTACCAGTTTACAACAGAATCTGACAGTATTTAACTTATATTTATTGGCACTCTAGAAATAGCAAGCCAAATTCTGATCCTCTCTTGCTGTGCTTCTAATATGGGTCCTCAGAACAACTCCCTGAGAAACACCTTTTATCCATGTCCCCAAGATGTTCCTTTAGCACAACACAGGGTTGACACAAGCAACCTAAAACTGCCTTTATGCACTCTCAGTAGATATGATCAGTGGGAGCATGTGACACTGTCAGTGTGTGATGCTCTCTGAGCTACCCTGGATCGCCTAGGTTCTAGGCACCTAGAACACCCCCTATCCTTCGATTGATTTTTTATATAAGACAATACCAGAGTCTTACAGATGGTAAGGATAGAGGAACCATGTACTGCTACTTCCTCAGTATACTCTTCTAGAAATTTGAGCTTCAGGAATTTTCAGCAAACAGAAGTTGCATTTTTGTGGGTTTTTTATACTAATGACTGTGGATTGATTCCATCACATCAAAGAAACACAGAACACTTAATTCCTGACCTGGATTGCAAACCTCTGAGGAGGTTGATTAGATTTTTTGGACAATATAGTCCAGGACACAGAATATACAGAAATTTGAACTGAAATAACATTAATGCTATCATTGCAGGTAGTGGTGTCAGTAGTCAAACAGTAAATCAGAAGACTGGAGAAAGGACTGTAGTGTTTTGCCATTTTTAGTAGAGAAGCACTCAGGAGATTCAATAATACTGATGATGACTTGGGTTTCCACGCCAATAAAGAAAAAAGATGTTCTTTTGACCTGTGCCAGATCACTATGGGGCCAAGTCTTCTTGTGCAACTCTGTATAGAAGAAAAACATGACCAGAGAAGTCTACTTTCAAAGATACCACTCTTTTTCTGTAATTCAACTAAAGCAAGGTCCTTGCTGTAGAGTGTGGTATGTTCTTGTGATCACTCTTCAATACATTAACTCAAATGCAGTAAGCCAACTTTTAATAAAAAAGTAGATTTACATGGAAAGCTAATGACAAGTTTTGCTTTTGCTAAAATACAAATTCCTTGATGATATAGTGCCTCATATATGCTTAGCAGGGGCACAAAAGAGGATGACTTTGCCGTTGTCTTCCTCTTCCTTGTAAAAGACAAAAGGATTAGAATTCATCTAATCAAACGTTTATGTCCGCATCTGAGCTCTCTCCCTTTTGTAATCACTGGAGAAAAATAAGCATTTTCTGTGCATCATTCATCTCATTGTAATGCCTAAAACAGATGAGGTGCTCCGTAAATGTGGTTTTTTCTCTTCACTGAGCCTAGCCTGATTAGATGTCTATGTTGTAGAAGTCTAAAGTTAGACAAATTGACTCCCACCTAAGATGCCTAAAATAAGTGAATAATAGTGGAAAGTTCACCCAGATCATTTGTTTCCATGTCATTTCAATGTATAAAATCCCAGTGTATAGAAGAAGTCAGACAAAACTATGAGTTTAACATCTATCCACAGGATATCTTCCTTTCACCGATCAGTTTCGTAGTCCTACACAGGGTTTTGCAGTGTAACTGGCAATAGCCCAGTGCTCTACTTCTTCTTTAATGCTGAATGTCTGAGAGCTAAACCACATTGAGATATCAGCTGCTGTATCCCCCTGTTACATTATTGACAAGATCATGTAGTTTTCCCCCACTCTGCCAATATTACAGCAATTTCCCTTTCACACTGTACTCTAGTAGTACAAACCCAACCAAGTATCAGTTTGTATCTTTGTGCTGCACATCATTAGGATAGTTTCCTCTCTGGGATTCTGCACTGTACGGAAATCTGTGGTAATTGTGGACACGGCAAACCTGAATAAAGCAAGTGATGTTCCATGAATAAATCAGATCTCTGTTATAAGACATCTTAATTTGGTTAAAATTAAGGCTAGATTTTTAAGCCAAATAATACTCTGTCTTATATTTACTTCTACAAAGGAATAATGGTTAACCTTGTAAATCTTAAAGGGTTTGACTGGAATAGGAAGGTTGAAATTGAGTAAAAATAATGACTAGTATTTATAAACAGGACTTGACTCATTTATGCTAATAGTATTGGTTTACTAGAAAATATACTATAAAATTCCAATGTAGTAAGCAAAACAAGGACTAGTCAAATTCTTTGTTTCAGCTACTGAATCCTACAATTATTCACTCAGTAGTACATCAATGGAAGGATTATGGTCTAATGTTCTTTTAAAATCTTCTTTAAAAACATGTTCTAATTTTAACACAAAGACTGATAAGTGGTGTTAGCATTAGCTAAACTAAATATTTGATTCTCTGTCAGATAACTTTCCATTTTAGTAGCATAATTTTTAATATTTTTTTAAAATGTTAGTTGAGCTTTAAAAATAAAACAGAGTACTTTAGGACCTTAAAAATTGTTCCCATATGTTTTCCAACACCATACTAAAGATTCTTTAAATATGTTTTCTAGCATTTTTAAAGTTTCTCTTGCTGAGAACTTAACTCATTTTCTCCATCTTCAGTGTGATGATTTCAAGGACTTCAAATCTAGTTACTATATTCAGTCACAACAACGCTGTGTTCTCTCCTCATATACAATTTTACCCCCCTAATAAATAAACTGAGTTTGTGGGCACGGTTTTCAGGCACACATTAAATCTGAGACCTGGGAAGGAGAAAATTCAGTGCTAAATACACACATTAACATTCTTATCCATCTTTGCACACAGATGTAGATATAGATAGATATATATAGTTAGGTATACACACACACACACACACATATATGTTTCAGTTGTCCTTGATGATTTTAAGCTGTTTAAAGTCTGATATTTTATAATCATATGTGGTGAAGAGAGTGGAGAAGAAATTATGGTTAATTTACTGCAATTTAATTTGTTTTTTAAACAAAGATTTTTAACTATGTTAATGTAAAATATTTTTTCAGAGTGCTTTCATAAATATTTTGATGATGATTTTGTCAAATCTTCTGTGTGGATCTCACGTGCTTTCTTCTTCTTTTTCTTCTTCCTTCATTGCTTTCCTTTTGCTTTTTTTATTATCACAATTTATGCACATTTACGTCAGAACCCAGTTAGCAGTACTGATGTCTTTTGAAAGTATGCCTTAAGGCACACCTGGACCATTGCTAATTAGTTCTGCATACATACACATGTAATTAAATAATCTACAGGATTTAAAGTAATGCAAAAAAAAATAGCAAGCAAAATTCTATTTATTAAAAATATTAGCTATCAACTTTGTTGTCAAAACAAAACTTGACTTCCAGAATTAGCTACAAATATCTAAATAATTCATGTTCAACTTTTATACTGCAGTATCAGGGAACTTGATTTTGATCTAAGGTTTAATTTGCTGGTTGTCTAGCGTGCGTGAAGGTTTAGTAACTTCTTCAAGCCTGGGACATGAAGCAGCAGGACTCTATTCTGCCGACTTCATCAGTTGTTCAGGTGATACCAATCACTCATGATGTCAGGTGAGGTGCTGGAACAGGCTGTCCAGAGAGGTGGTGGATGCCCCATCCCTGGAGGTGTTCAAGGCCAGGTTGGATGGGGCTCTGGGTAACCTTGTGTAGATCCAGGCCTGGAGGTTGGTGGCAGTGGCTGTGGCAGGGGGGTTGGAGCTCTATGATCCTTGGGATCCCTTCCAACCCATGCCATTCTATGATTCTATGATTTTAATAAATCCCACATGGAACAGGTGAAGGAGGAGAAGGGAGATTATGTCTAAAGTAAAGCCTGACTAAATCAGTATCTTCACTTGGCAGGAAGCCAGCGGAAATTTTAATTCCCTGGGAAGTTTCCTTTAAAAAATAACATGCTATCAAAACCACATTTAGTGCTAAATATTGTGAGACTGTCTGACATCCTTGGAATAATCAATTAATTGCATATTCTGACTCCTGCCCTCACTTCCCCTCTGCCCCATAGATATTCCCCTTTGACTGACTGTCATTTTGGATGCTGACAAGAGGTATTAACTGAGGAGTCTGCTGATAGCAGACTGTTTGCAGAGTAAAATATACCCTTATTTTCTGCAGAGCTGAATAGTGAAATGTGTGTATAGCAGGTCTTTGAGGTCCAGGGAAGATTGTGCTCCACATTCTCAATTCCAGGAGAAAGTACCCCCATAGGTAAGGGGGCTTGCAGCTTTTTCTGTAATTTTTAGTGATTCTGCTTTTTAGCACCTTTATCTGTCATGGCTAAAAGATACTTTTTTTGTTTCATTCGAATCATGATAGCTCTGTGCACCAATAGTACTTCAATCTGCTATGAATGTACTATTTCTATAATACACATGAAATTTCAAGCAGAAATCTAAAACACATACTGGCAATTTAACAATACAGAAGGTGTGCATTTACGAATAGACATTTTACTAACAAACTAGGATTCAAACTTGGTAGCTTGGTGACAAACCCTCAAGACAAAAAAACACTGAATTGCAGCTACTGACAGAGCAGAATAGACACCAAATTGCTGGATCCTGCTGTTAGCTTTTCCTTTGTGTTAGAAAAGACAATGCATGGAACTCTACACATTTTTAGTTTATGTTCTTGGCTTGGTCTTGCTTGTTGACACATTGAAAGCCCACATTTGACTCACAAAATTTAAACCAGAGCTATGGGTCAGGATGAATCCTTGCTAAAAGGACTCTCGGGAAGCAGAACAATTTCCAAGAATGGTTTCCTCTATCTTGTGACATAACTGGAGAATAGGACTTGATGCAAAGAGGTTCTCCCTTCCCATTGACACAAAAGTGGCAGTTCCTGCTTCACTTTGTAAATTGGGAGAAATAAGAAAATAAAAAAAAAGAATTGTTAATACAGCCAACAGTTGACACAGCCTCTGCACACACACAAAAAAGTATTCTGCACCAATGCATCTGTATTGATTTTAAATGTCTTCATGGACAAATAATTCAACATAAAAGCCTAGTGTATTTTTGTGACAAAACCAGTCTAATGCAATCTTTGGATCATCAAAAACTAAGTAAGTGCAAGGAGGTGACTTGACTTACATACAAATTTGATGGAATACTGGGTATGGTTCTGGTATGTTTGTTTCAAAGGTGATTTTGCTCAAGTTGCAGCATGACAGATTTTTAACTGTTCTGAATTGATCTCTTCAGAAATGCATGATAGGAAGTTATACTACTTGCTTGCCTTCAAAGTTGAAAATGGGCAGAAAAAAATTGTTTTATATAATAAAACCCTCTGTTGTTATTGCTCTGGTAAAGAAATCTTGGTAGGAAATGCTGCTCATTATTATTTTGAAATCCTGAGTCAAGCTAAGGTTTCTGACATATCTAGGAATGAAAAGAGTTCTACATCTCAATGGCTTTCAGCCAATGGTGATAAAAGGTGACCAAAGTGTGTGGAAAAAATGCTTTGTGACTATAATATTACATAATTCTAATAGACAAAGTAAGTTCAATCAACTAGTAAGCTTCAAAGCCAGCTCAGGAACCCAGGCCAGGAAAACATGAGTGACTTTCTTAAATTTTTATATTCTTAGGAGTAGCAGCATATTTTGAGGACTAGACAAAAACCCCTTGAGTGATCATCTAAAAGAACTGACTCTGCTTTAGTTCATCATGAAGATATAGTGATATGTTCAAGTGCCTACATGTTCTTGTGGACAGAAAAAAACTACACCACCATAACAAATAGCTAGAACACAAAGTTGGACAAGTTCAAATTCAAAATTAGACATAAATTTACATCCTTAATAACCAACCACTGGAACAGATAACCAAAAGAGGGTAATAGATTCAGGAGGACAGATTTTTACAAAAGTATAGCTTTAGCTTAAAACTGATTTGTTACAGCCATAATGAAATGAAAGAGAAATAGGAGGAAATACTGTTGAGAAGGCTCAATTATTTAGTCTGCAATTAAACTGTTAAGAGTTTTAATTAAAATTGGATGAAAAAGGAAAATCCTCTGTCAAAAAAGAAATCGGACAAGGAAAAGAAGTTTTCACAGGCAAAAATTATACTATCTGCACATAAGGGGATATTTTAGTTTTTTCTTCCCCCAAATAAATATTATTTTAGAGAAGAGGATATGAGAATGTGTTTACTTTCCTGCTATTCCCTTCAGCTCTGGTTTACCTCACTTCCTTAAAAAAGTAAAAAGCAAATTATATATTTCCTTAACTTCTCAGGTTTTCTGACAGAATATTGTACCCAGTACCATGCTGACTACTTTATCAAAACCAGATCAAAGTCAGGGGCAGGGGTGTCGTTGGAAAGGAGGGATTCCTGCTAGTAGTACAAGTTAAAAATAATATATTTAGGTGATTTGACATGACTTAGAGTGGCTGGATTTCGCTTCTGTTTGCTGAAGTAGATTGGTACACGAAGTAGATTGGTACACAAAGTATCTGACTTTTGCATAAAATCAGACTTTTACTGTGATTTAGTATTTTAAGGATTTGTGACTTCTGGTCAGTCTTTTACTGCAAATACATTAATGCCTCGGAGCACATTAATGCACTGCTAATTGAGACCGTGTTGCACTTTATGCAGAGATCCTTTTCAATTCCATTCATATGAATCAAATTACATTTTTAATAGCATTAACTTGAAGGTCAATGCTTTTTCTTTGGCATAAACTTTTAAATCCTTGATAATCGGATGTCAGTTTGCAGATCAGGGAGGGGCAGTAAAAAAAGCTATTTGCAAATAATGCCATTTCCATTGCAAAATGGGTTGGCTTTATCAGCTGCATAATTTAGGTCCTTTTTTTCCGTTTACAATGCTGTTCTGTAGAACCTGCTGAAATCTATTAGAACCATGTGCCTGTGGGTGACCCAAGGCCAGGCTTTGCATGAAAAGAGGTGTCAAACATCACACCTGTTTGTGAGAAGTTAAACATTATCACAGTTTAAAGAGCACATCCCAGAAGATAATCCTGCTTGCTCTCATGACCCCTTGGCATTCCTTTCTGCAGTCTTCCTTTATCACCTCATAAAGCCTCTGAGCTTTCCACAGAGGTGGAAGGTTTATTTTTCTTTAATTTTAAAATGTTTCATGAACCACTTGCCTTGAACAGCTGTGAATCCGTGGCCCAAAGTAATTTAGGGTTATTTATTCAGATAAAAAGGCTAGCCAGGGTCATATGAAAGGTAATGCATTTAAGCAGCTCTTTTTTTTATATATAATTATTTCAAGGAGAAGGTACTCTCATTCCTGTTCAAAGATGTTGTTTTCTTTTTGAGCTGTGCAAGCCATTGCCACAGGATCTTTGGTGTGGCTTTGCGTTAGGGGTCCAGGTGGAGAAGGGGGAGCTGCAGGGGCGGCTTCTGCAAGAAGCAGCTAGAACTCGGCCCAAGAGAGTAAACACCAGCTGGTCTCCAGGCCGGACCCGATGCTGACCAAGTTTGAGCCCATCAGCGATGGTCACAGCACCTCTGGGGATCACATTTAATAGAAAAAAACCCCAACCAACAAACAGCTGCTTTTTACTACCAGAGAAAGGAGTGAGAAGATGTAAGACACTTTACAGACACCAAAGTCAGTGAGAACTGGGGAAGGAAGCACTGCAGGCACCCAAGGGTTTCCCCTGCAGCCCGTGAAGAAGACCATGGTCGAGCCGGCTGTGCCCCCATAGCCCATGGAAGGTGATGGGAAGCAGAGATCCCACATGCAGCCTGTGGAGACACCACATCCTGGAGCATGTGGAGGCATATGAAAGATGCTGAGACCTGCATTAGAGCAAGCTCCTGGCAGGACCTGCACCCCACGTTGAGAGACACCCATGCCAGAGCAGGTTTGCTGGGGAGGACTTGTGACTCTATGGATGGAGCAGTCTGAGCCTGAGAGACATTCTTTAATTCTATGACTGCACCCCATAGAAGTGAACCACACTGAGGCAGATAGGGCAGCTGGAGACTTTGGTGGGCATCTGACCTCCAGCCAGGGTGAAACCACTGCAATCTTAAATGGTCACTTTCCCCAAACAGAAAAATGCAGTGGTGACTCCACTAATAATTTGTCTTTTGATTATTGCTATAGAAACAAAGCCATTAAAAAATTTATGCATGCCTGTCTGTAGACACAGGCATGTGTATTCTTTTAAAGGGACCAGACTCTGTCATTTTGTATGTAGAACTGAGAATTCTGAGCTTTCTGTGAAGAAATTCCCCAGGAAAGGGTGACAAATAGACTGCTAAGGAGAAAAAGGATGAAGAAAATATTTCAGAAGAAAAGTAGAATTTTTAGAATTCTCTAAACCTTTTATGGTGGCTGTTAATGATAGCATAATCTAATATGCAGGACAGTAAACAACATGACTCTGACTGTGCCATTGCTATTTGGTGGTGGGCTGGGCAGAGTGTTGTAGTTTAATTCCAGATGGCAGCGAAGCCCCACACAGCTGCTCACTCACTCCCCCCTCAGCCCCCAGCGGGACGGGGGAGAGAATCAGCAGGATAAAAGTGACGAAACTCGTGGGCTGAGATAAAGACAGCTTAATAAGTAAAGCAAAAGCTGGTCATGTAAACAAAGCAAGACAAGGAATTTATTCCCCACTTCCCATGGGCAGGACGATGTTCAGCCATTTCCAGGACAGGAGGGCTCCATCACGCCTAACGGCTGCTTGGAAAGACAAACACCTTTATTCCAAATTTCACCCCCTTCCTTCTTCTTCTCCCAGCTTTAATATGCTGGACATGATGCCATATGGCATGGAATATCCCTTTGGTCAGTTAGGGTCAGCTGTCCCAGCTGTGTCCCCTCCCAATGCCTTCTGTATCCCCAGCCATGCTGCTGGTATGGTGGGGTGAGGAGCAGAAAAGTCCTTGGCTCTGCATAAGAACTGCTCATCATTAATAAAAACATCCTTGTGTTATCCACACCATTTCCAGCACAAATAGAAAACACAGCCCCATACTAGTTACTATGAAGAAAATTTTCTGTACCCCATCCAAAAACAGCACAGGTGAGGAAGGAGACAATCACTGGAAAGGAAGGGAAATGTCACTTTAACAAAGATGTAGATGCTAATACCCCACCATGTGTAGATGAGATGTTTAGCACAAGCACTAGCAGTCACAATTTAGAAAGGGAGGTCACTATTTTTCTTGAAAATACCCCTGCCCCTGTTTTTACTAGCTTGAGGGAAAAAAGCAGACAGAATCTGCAGAGTCAGATGTATGAACCAATATTTTCCCAATACACATTTTTATATCTAGACAGCTTTTCTACATTGCCATGGCAAGACAGGGCTTGTTTACAGGGGGAATTTGTCTAAGCATAGGACAAGCTGTCAGAGTAAAAAAGTGTCTGTGAAATCAGGCCTGACAAAAGGTTTTATGATCACCTGGAGAGCATCAGCGATTCTAAAGATGTTATCTGAAGAAGTCAAACCTGAAAATTGAGTGGAAGGAACTGAAGAGGAAGCAGCTAGGATAATCCAAGAGGTATTCTTGATCCTTTCTGGAAAGACTACATCCAGGTACAGGCATGAATGGTGTAGGATTGTAGGAAAAGGAAAGGAAAAAACCCTACCGTTTTGAGAAAAGGGTGGTAAGAGCAAGATTCTGTCCTGCAGTCAGAGCCTAAAGGTGAGGCAGGACTCAGGGGTAAGCCTGTAGGTCATGAAAAGGAAATTACAATAGCAACTTTCAAACCCAACAGCTCAGGGGTAAGCCTGTAGGTCATGAAAAGGAAATTACAATAGCAACTTTCAAACCCAACAGCAATAGAGAACTTTTGATTGACTTGGTGTTTAGAAATGTTTGAAATAGTACAGGGTTGGATGATGACAGCTGGTGGTCAGACACATTTTTGGGATACATATTCATGGAAAATAGCAGGAACTATGCAGAACAGAACAATTTTTGGGGGAAGTAGAAACAAAGCAGCAAAGACTTCAGCAAAAAGTGCTTGAGAAAGTTATTACATGTGCTGGAAGAAAATGGCAATAGATGGGCTGTTTTGGCTTAGGGATTTTTGCCACAATACCTCATTATTGAATTTTCAATCATAAGTCAGAGGTAAAATCCAGAAAAATTCGAAAGCAATTCCAGTAATTCAGGATTCTCTCCAAAAAGCAAATCTCGCAATAGCTTCTAACACTCAGCAGAACATCCTTAAGAGCACCCACCACTTCCCCATATGGCTAAAGTTAGAAAAAGGGAGCTGGCCCAGGGGTCAGAGTTAATATAGATCCTCCATAGTCTCCTGTTCAAGGCATTAGGTAGAAGGACACCCATTGCATCTAAAGCCAAGAGCCTGCTGTTATCATACTTGAAATCTTATTCAGTGATCATTATTAATCTAGATCGGGTTGTTACAGAAAAAAGAGATGATAATACATAAAGAAATACTTTTCTATACAGAAAAATCAGTCTCAATAATAGTAATAATTCAGTAAAAAGTGAAATAATATACACTTATTATTTATCCATTTTCCTGATGTTGTGCCCATCCTTCTATTGCTCCACTGCACTGCAAATTATCTAGTTCCATAGTGCTGGAGAGGGTGTTATGATGAGATGTCAGCCTCTGGTATCTTTCAACAGGAGTCATCTGATGTTGATAGTTTCTTCTTTCTTCTCACTCTAGGATTTACTTAAGGTCATTTTTACATATTTGGTAACATGCTCTTACAACCTTGTTCATCAATCTGCAGCTGCATGTTGCATGCATATTTACTATATGTGGTAACTTTTATGTATAATACACCCTTTCTTTCTTTCTTTTTTTTTTTCTTTGTTACCTGAAAAATCAGTTTTGTCCAGCTCCAGGTACGCATTTCTTCAACTGACCTTTGGTGAGTTGTGTGTAAGTGTGGGCCCTCTTGCATCAAGCCTGTACTCCATTACTTACCATCCCATGCCTGCACTTATCTATGGTACCCTCATCCTCTGGCCTTACTTTGCAAAGCTTCTGCTATGTCCACATTACTTCATTATGTTAGAAGTGATGCTGCACAATGATAAACAGAACTAAAAAAAAAAATTAAAAATCACTTTAGACAGCTGGCAAGTTAGAAAGAATGGTGTTAGGGTTAAATCAAGAAAAACAAATCCACAGGCAGGTCAAGAAAAGCTCAGGCAGAGTGGACTTGAAAGCCTTTGTTCCAAGGCCTTGCAAATTCTGCACAGAGTTTATCGCCTGTTACTAGCAATGGCAAGGCCATTTTGCAGGTTGACATGGTTACAAAGGAAGTTAAAAGGAAGGAAAGTGGAATTTTTTTCTGTTTGAATTTCTTCAAGTTTTCTACTTCTAAAATCAGGACTATTCCCAGCTGCAGCACTGAGAAAGTAGAAATGATCAATAACAGAATCTTATTTCTGTACTTGATCCAGTTTATAATGTTATATTAGAAAGCAACCTCTGAGATTTTTTTTGTCCAAAATCAATATAGGGCACAAACTCTTCTCTTCACCCTTACCTGTGGTTCTCCTTATCAAAAATACTTTGTTCCCTCTTCGATCTTTCTATTGCCATTTTTTCATACAGGTGTACTTGCTTTCCATGAAATGTCTCAGCTGACATAGAGCATCTCCTATCAAATGGATATCAGCATCTTTTATTGTGAGATTACTTCTCTGTGCCATGTTAGGAGCCAGCAAAATCTATGTCTGTCCTTACCAAAGATCAGGTATTTCACAGCTCTGATTTATTTCAGTTTGAACTGCCACCATCAGTGGAAGGCACCAACCACTCCTGTTTTTCATGTCTACAGATTCTTTAGATTCTATGCTGAAATAAAGATTTCAGCATATGGATTCAAAAATCTAGAGTAAGAATCTATTATCTGTTTTATCCTTACGCGCAGCGTTCCTGAAAACAGACCTTGTTCTCTATTTTCTCTCTGGAGTCAACGACCTTTCTTCTAATCCTTTCCCGTAACTCTTTCTGGATTTTAAAACCTTTGAAGCTGCTGCCTCACAAGCTCAGAGCTTCAAGCAATACAAAAAGCTGCTGCTGTAACACAGCATTAATGTTCATAGGGGAGCTGATGATAAAACAGATTATTTATCTATGAAGAAGTTTCAGATAGAAAAGCTCATCCCTTCCTCTATACCCCCACCTCTCCAAACTGACATGGAAATGCATTCAAGTTTTTTTCTTTGGCCAGGGTTTTTTAGGTAAAGGATTATTTACATAAATATTTCCCCTGATTATAATTGGAAACTGTATTTTCTTAAGATGAATTTTTGAGTAGGAGCATCTTCTTCACTGGAAAATCTTCACAGTAAAATTTCTACTACATCCAGTTTATACATTTTTGCTGCTCTTATTTATGCCAGAGTATCTTCAACACATAATGCCAAATTTGTCAGAATCCAAACCGTCATCCACAAGCCTGATTCTGCGGGAGTTTTTATCTTTAATTCTTCTCCAAGTCTACTCATACCTACAGTCTATCAGTAAGAATGAAGAACCTCCTCATTTATACTTATTTCTGTATAGCAAAGAATAAAACTTTTTGTGGTTTTGACTGTATTATCAGAAATTCAAGAATACTTTAATTTTCCTCAGTAAAACATATAATAGTGAAACCAAACTAATACTGCCAAAGTTATGTTGATCCACTACTTAAATGAGTTGAATCACAGAAAACAAACAAAAGACCCCTACCAATCAAAAAGCCAGAAGTTTCATTCAAATACCAAAAAAAGAGTAACCGAAAGAGCAGTAATTCCAAACTTTTAGGTGTAAAGTCATTATTATGTGCAGGTTTGGTGAAATAGAAAAAGTAAAACAGTCTGAGAATTCTGAATATTCTGTGCTTAGTGGCCAAGAACCCAAAGCACTGGTTTATAATTCAAGAGACAGATGTTGCCTTTTTTTTTTTCATCGCTAGAAAATCCATCTAGTCTGAGGTAAAAAAAAGAAAAAGCAGCTCTGTGGATTTGCATCCTTTCTAAAAACCGGTGTATTCTTATCACAGTAACAATGGAAATAAGCGTTTTGATTTGAAAATGTGTTAATACATTTTTTCTATAGTTATGGCTCAGCAAATACTGGAAGGTAACGTTTTCAGCCTGCAAACACATAAGTGCAAAAAAAGAATAAAAGTTTAAGCCTTCAGTTTTGTCTCAGAATAAAAAGGTAAAGTAGACCACTTTAGCAAGAGGATTTCTTTATGCACAGGCTAACCAAAAGGTTTCAAAATCCCTGAATAATTAACAAGTATTTAAAAGAAGTAGCTCTACAAGGAGTAGATTCACTAAAGAAGGTTTAATAAAGGCAGGGACCTTCGAGGGTGATTGCAAGTCAATTAGAACATGGAAACAAGGGCAGAAAGGGAAACAGCAAACCAAAGCTGATTGCCAGCCCGTACCGAACCTTGCAGGAGAGAGCCCATGTGCTTCTGCCAGTCCCAGTATCACTCTTGTTGTAAGTACCTAATCAAAATACTTATAACTGTATTCCTCTGTGAAAAGAAACTGCTTCATTATGACTGGTGGTAAACCTCAAAATACTACATGAATGTTAATTGTTCTTATGTTTTAACAAGATTTCTTCCCAGATAAATTACCTAAGTGTTCTATGAGTCTATTCAATTTCCAAGCTCAGGCATTAACTCCAGTACTCGAGCTTTGTTGATTTGTTTGTTCAATATAATGCTGCTCAAGAATATACTTAGCAAGAACTACACATATTGTAAGCAAATCTGTAATGTATGTCTGTGTCTACTCGTTTTCCTCATCTTAAGGAAGTAACCTGTTCTTTGCACTCAGACTGTTTCAAGTTCCTGATGGTGCAATTTACTTTGGCTGATCTCTGCAATGCTTGTTTGGTTCTCACCGCTTGATAAAGTGTCTCTGCAAGGCAGTGTGGAGAATTGCACCCACATCAGCAGCTTGTGGCTGGTCATTTTAGGAGAAATATGATAGCCCTGAGATTGGCTTCTTATTTACATTCTCTGATGAAGTAGGCAATAAACTAAAAGCTAAATGAAATCAAACGTCTTGTCCATTTTTCTGTCCATTATCTTTTATGAGTTTCAGAAAAGCACAGCAATGAGTGATTTACTTGAGTAATTTGTCAGACAACTAGAAGCAATGGCTAGTTAGCTATACATAATCTTTTCATAAAGGTGGGGTTCCAGGATATCTCTTCTGTGAAAGAACTATGGTTATTTCAGAAACAATTAATTCTGAGATATTTCTAATACTACTCATGTACAGAAGTAATAGAGCTATTAAAGAAAATGATGTGAAGAGAAGACCTTGATCCAAATTCATCCCTGAGGTAATTTCAATGATTAGAGAGTCATCATGGTAGGAATATAGCTGAACCCCATGTCAGTATTTTTTAAGGTAGTAGGAGAGACTTAGTGAAATTACAGATGCTATTTAAATAACAATGTGGTTCAAAACGATGTGAACATATACCCAAACATTCAGCTAATGTGACAGAGTTCAACACCCTGAAAGGACTGCTCACTTTAACCAGTGTGATTATTTTAGCATTTTATTGAGGTGGTGCCCAGTAGACTCTGATGAATAACAGACAAGTAAATGGTCAGTTGCACTTGTTTGAGAGCATATTAAAAATAATTCTGAAATAAATCGTAACAGGGAGGGTTATATTTTACAGATGTAATCCCAAACAAGATATCATTCAAAGTGCTTCAGGAATATTTAGCATTTTTCTCATTGATTGATCTTGCATGTAGGCAGGGTAAGAGGTCTTCAGTTGGCATCAGTGAAGGAATGAGTCTTGTAGGGACTGACAAAATGGAAACTGAAAAACAGCAAGGGACTGCAGTGAGGAACAGAACAGAAGCAATTCACAGGCAACTTTTCTTTCATTGTTTACATGGGGAAAAGCTTAGGACAAGGAAAAGAGTGGTTCCTATATCACAAATATACAACACAGACTGCTCTCAAGCTCCCTGGCCAAGTGCAGATCTCTTGCAGATCTTCTAACTGGAAATACCCTTCTGGATACTCACCTAGTCCTGATGAGCATGTCTGAGTTTGAGAGTTGTGGTTTTCTTCATGTCTTCCCCACAGTGTGACAGCAGCAATCGTCAGCATCGGGCTGGTTGGTGCTCTGGGGAACAGTAAGCTGCAGTGACACTACTTCCCAGGGTCAGCCACTCTGGCATTGGGTCCCCACAGGGTCCTGGTTACTACTCTACCTTTTGTGTGAGGATATATGGGTTGGCAAATAAGATTGTTTCTCTCTGATGGGTCCCATCTCAGAAGCACAGCAGTCAGCACATTTTGTGTGCATCATCTTGTTGCTGGAAAAATATTGCATTTTGCTTCTGTGGCTTCCCCCTTCCCCGCCCCCCACCCCCCCCCTTCCTTTTATTATTTTAATTTTGTACTGTATCTGCACCTTTCTGGTGGGAAAGACTCAGATCATGAGCTGTATCCTTAACATCTTATATATCTTCTTTCAGTTCTGAGACTGCAGAAATCCCCTCAAGACAGGGGCAATGCTACAGTCACTATGCTTACCTCTTAAAGGCATATTATTCATGGAAATTGTTGCATTGGAGAGCTGGAGAGGATGCAGCCACTTCCTGAATAATTTTGCCAGTGATCTCAAACCAGCATACTGAAAAAGAGATTTGGAAGAACTCACACCAAATGAGAGACAGACAGTAACGGTGTGAAATAAGGCTCTTGTGCAAGCTAATGCTGACAAGAACTGGAGTTTCAGAGGCAGATGCAAGAAATTTCATACATGTGCATCTGGTAAATAAGCTGCATAAAGGATGTGTTTTATCTTAACCCTCAGTAGGTATTGGCCAGCTTAATCCTTCAATTATAGTCCCTTGTAATTACCAAATAATGGTCAGTGCCATGACCACTTACTGGATCAAAGTGCAGAGTTATCAGTGGAACTGTGTAATAGGGACTGCATGAAATCTATCCATCCATAGGGAATAGTCCACCCAATGAGGCAATGAAGACCATGGAGCCCAGAGCAAAAGTGTAGGAAAAAAACACTTGCAGCTGACAAGATCTCCTAGTGTAATTGATTTTTGGACCAATCTTAACATCTAGGGAATCTAACCATATTTAGGTGAGGATTTTGCAGTACAGAGCTTCTTAGATATTACTCAATTTAGAAGGTCATGTATAAAAGTTTGGTACTTGCTTGCCACTGGACAAGGCTCTACCATAAATAGTATTTTCTATTTACTCCATGAGAAAGAAATTCATAGGAATAAAGCAAGCCCAGCAGAGTTTCTGCTTTTGATGATCTATTTTATGAAAAATTGCTCAACTGGAACCTGCAAAAATATCCATTAATATAGACAGAGGAGTTGTACAGAGTTATGTTCAAAAATAAAGTCCTATCTCCTGTGAAAAGAGATAATAATCTGCTGTTTAGAAATTAGAAAACAAAAAAGAAAAAAAGAAAAATCCAAAACCAATCCCAAACCGAAACCTACAGTACCTACTATAGAGAAAAAAGAATCACAGAAGCCTATCTCTACAAATATCTGTCATCTTGATGTTGAAGGTGAGTAAGAGAAATGCAGCTTGGGCACAACAGGTGTGTCAGAAGTGACCATTAAAAAGATCTCAGATAATGAAGTATCCTCTTCCCCTTGTCAGAGATGATGAACATGGGTGAATGGCCTGGCTAACACTCCTTGGACTGAAAGAGTTCAGAACTGCTTGCTGAGCTATTACTTGTTAGTGGATGTCATGTAGTAAAACAGGATCAAAATACATCAGCCTTGTTCATCATAGGGTTGTGCTGAGAGTATGTGAAATATATTAACTTCCAAATGCATCAGATACTTCCATTTGAAGAGTTTATATGCTATTTTTGGTAAGTAATTAATAGATTATTGACTACACAGTTATTTGGTTACATGCCAAAAGTCAACACAGAAATCTGAAATTACTTCCAAAATAACTTCTAATCAAAAAAGCAGCTAGTGGCTACTCCATATAATAGAGGGGGGAAAATGTTAGTTAGTATTTTGATAAAACTCCTATTCACTCTTCTCCTACAAGCCTTTACCATTTTGTTAGACTGGAGAGAATAAAAAAACCCCATAGCATTTCAGTGAATGTTATAAAAATATCTGGTAAAACATTTGATGTCAAAAGGGAAAGCTTGTGAATTTATGTGTACAGTTTTCCATCTGAAATTCTGTTTAGACATCCTTTGTTCATTCTGGAAAGAGCTACATAAAATGTGTTGCCTTTACTTGTCTATCAGCTCTGCTGAAACAATTAAACACTTGCATTATAGAATGAAAAGGAAAAAAAAGTACAATTTGTTTTAACTTCACAGAAGAAGTCGAAGATTTAAATCTATGGACTATCACTTAAATATGCCGTGTGTTTAAAATATGGCTCTTGCATATTTTGGAAAAAATTTATGTGTCAATATACAATTCCCCAAAACAGATAGAAGACCATTCTGCACAAAGAAATGGCTGGTGGTAGAAATGTCCAATAAATATCTAGGAACTGAAAATAGCAAGAACATTTTTTATGTGTAATGCAGCACATTTTATGAGAAAGTTTTTGTAACATACACAGAATTACACACTATTTGCCCCTTAGTGTTAACGGAAGCTGTTCATATCACTCCCTGCATGCTACGCTGAAAGTAGTTTGCTCCCCCAGGTCTAGCAGTTAAAAGGAATTTGCTATTGTAGACTTTTGACTGATTCAGAACAACAGAGAGATAAGTGGATGTTTAACGCATAGGAATTGCAAGTCACACTGGAAGCCTGATCCTAAAACCCACTGAAGTCTGTGGGAAGCTTTCCATTGCTTTAAATGGGCTTCAGATCAGGCTCCCAGGCGTCGTTTGGCAAAGCCACAGTTAAAACATCTGACAGTGTTTGTATTACAAGCCTCTACTTTCACTGGGTTATAATCTCAGTCATAAATATTCACTCTGGACTCAGCTCTTGCCATATTCTGTAGACCTGTTTTCAAAAGTGGGTTTGATATTTCACAAATTATTATCTGCACAGGTTGCATTCTTTATTGGGAATACATACATGGCTCCATAGAGACTATTTTTTAAATAGTCTGTGTGTGTTTACATACTTGAATGCAGAACAGCATGCTGAACAACTCACTGCAGTGTGGACAGGTTTGCCTCCGCAGTTTCTTCAGAGTAATTCCCCCCCATTTCTTTGTTGCATGAACCCTTTGATGACCCCTGTATGCCAGTACCCCTCTGTTCCAGCTTTCCTCTGAATCTGAGACATGGGAATAAACTCCCCCCCAACTAAAGACACCTATGTTCAAGCATGCATCAGCACCTACCTTTGAGTAAGCTGCTGAGGTTCCCATTATAGGGAAAGAAGATCCATTCAATACAGTCTGTCACACCTAAGGTGATCCATCCTAGCCTGAGATACCAGATAGCAAACTGCTCCCTAAGCTTCACAGACTTACTGGCTTGATCTCCACTGGCTATAATGGGATCTTAGAAAATTAGTTCATAACAAATCTTTAATTTATTTGTTTTAATCTTGAATGGACTTCCAGCTGCTTACACCTGCTGCCAGAAAACTGGCTGGAAATATTCACACTCATTGTAGAGGCACAAAACACTGGAAAACAGTGCAATGTGTAACTTTTACCCCTGTCTTAATTCCCTGCATTTTTGTGAATTCCCACTGTCTTATCCTCTCCACCTCACCAGGACCTTTCCTTTCCTAGGAAGCACTCGGGTGGTGTTATTACTTCGGTCCTGGCATTCATTTCATAAAACAATTTGGGTGGTGGAGTTGAGAAGCTCATAATCCTCCAGACTCAGGGCAAGAGTAATGAGCTGTCGAACCTGAGGTTGTGAGATATTAATCTCTGATACCCTGCGTCAAGAATTGGCACCCACGGTTGAACAGTACCATGCCCCTGAGAGGGCCCTCAGATCTCAGAGGGAGGGGAAGAATTATTTTGTTTCTTCTGAGCGGGCTATGCCATCAGCTTATGTCACCTCCTCTGAGTTGCAAGTAGCTTCCTACCTCTTCAAGATTCCCTTGGAAACTAGAGCAGGCAGCCGGGAGAAACTGTCTGCTAAAAGGTTATTAGCTGCCCACGAGTGTGTTGTCACCCAGGGACAGACCAGGGTAAGTATGTTGTTGGGAAGCATTGGATCACCTCAGCTGCCCTCTGTAGTCCAGAATCATTTGGCAGGTTCCCTGTGCAAGATGTGGTGAGACGTCCACCTGAGAACCTGAGTAGCTCAGCATCTGGGAGCAAGTAGCAGGATGTCTTAGTGAATGTCTAGTAGATCTGTGCCAGATAAAAGCCTCCAGCTCTGGCATACTGACATCCTCCTGTCCCTAGCCAGAGCTTGTCCTGTGTGAAGAAGGCAGGTCCCACAGGGCCTGGAACCCCTTCTCCTGTGTTGGAGTACCAGGATGAGCTGAAGGGGAAATGCAGCAAATTAAGCCTGACTGAGAGACCTAGATAGCTCAGAAAATATGGTCACAGTTAAAGAGAAGTATCTTTGGACCCAGCTCCTGCCTTACTTTCTCTCCTTCAGTCAAGAACAGATTACTTTTTCTTTCTTTTCTTTTCTTTTCTTTTCTTTTCTTTTCTTTTCTTTTCTTTTCTTTTCTTTTCTTTTCTTTTCTTTTCTTTTCTTTTCTTTTCTTTTCTTTTCTTTTCCTTTCCTTTCCTTTTCTTTTCTTTTCTTTTCTTTTCTTTTCTTTTCTTTTCTTTTCTTTTCTTTTCTTTTCTTTTCTTGACTTTGCATCAGCTATTTTATTTGGCCTCTGTTTCAGTGGCATGTTGACTTTTTCAGTGCTTTATCAAATATCAGTACCCTTATGAACACTTTCCAGATAAATCCATCAAGTTCGTTTTCTCTTTCATGTCTCACTAACTCTGTCCCTGGGATACAGCCACCCTGCTCTCTCTTCAGTCAGTTTTGGGAATGCACATTAACACAAAATTGCATGACCAGTGTTTTTGTCACTTACCTGGTTAAATGTGGTGCAGGTTAGTTTAATTGCAAATCTTTGAGGGAACAGCCTTGAAGCACACACCTTGGGATGTGTAAGTTCTCAAGGTTTAATGTTCTTTATAGCCTTTCAGGAAGTCCTGTAAGAATGACTTTGAATTGACTGACAGTAATATAACATGAGAAGCAAAAATAAAATTGGTGCAAAAGTACTTTCTTGCTTTCTTTTGAACTACTTGTTGGGTGAAATGAAAATAATTAATGTAAAAACCCTTTCATTCTTAAATACTTATGACAAAATATATAAAGTTGAGTTTTAGAAAGCCAAACTTCTCTTACGAGAAGAAGGCTCAAAGTTGTGGGGACTGGGGGTTAGCGTTGCTGTTTTATTTTGCTTTGGTTTTTTGTCCTCTACTTGAAGGAAATGGATGACTTCCATGATGATTCTATACACAAAATTAGAGGCAGAAAGCACAATTTAAGGATTTCAGACATCTCATGATATAATGCAATAGATGATATTGTACTCTGTATGATTAAGAAAAAACTACCCTGAGGACCTTCAGTGCTTATATAGCTTTATCTATTCTGCATCAACAGATGATTTAATCAACTGTGACTATAGCCAGACAGTAAACATATGTTACTCCTCCCTCAAGAAGCAGTAGATCTACCCTTGTTTGTTGATTCAAGCATAGTGTACACTTCAACATTATTAACCAGTCACCCATCCTTTTAAAAATGGAGATCTATTTGTTTGCACAGAGGACTGTGAGCACTTGCAAGGTTGAGAAGAAAAGACCTGAAGAAGCAAGGTGGCAATTATCCACCTGAGAACAGGAATTATTTGCCAGCTTATAACTATATTGCTAAATTTTTTACAAGAACACTCTTGGCAAGAAAGTAGTGCCTTGTTTTCCTCCCAGAAGCACAGACTGCTGAAAATGACACTGTGGAGCAATAAAGCCATTGATACACTGATGTTGTAACATCAGTTTCCGGGGAGTCACTTGCTTGAGGGCATGTTTCACAGCATGGCACTACAAAGCAGCGGTTACTTTTGGTGATATGAGTATTACATATAAATACTCAGAATATAACAAACTAGCCACAAGTATGATAGACATGTTTGTTCTTTAATATTTTTCTGCTTTTCTTCCTTAGAGCTTCTCCAATGCACCAAGGTGCTTGATGCTCCCCTTATTACAAGATTTGTTCCCACACTCTTCTGCTGTCATTTAATCGTATCATCAGCTTTGCCATAAACAGGAACAGTACCATTTTCCAGGGATGAAACACCTAACTAGCATTGATTAAAGGCTGTATCCCTGAAGTGAACCCTGTGTCCTGCGTTTGACATCAGCACTCCCAGCACTCAAGGCCGTGCTAAAAGTTTTGGCAGTCTTATATCACAGTGAATAATCGGAGCACCCAATCAGCCCTCTTTTAGCAACAATGGCTTCACCCTCTAGTTCTCTGAAGAAAAAAAAGGATTCTCACAATTTCTCTGAGAAACAAAGAAAGGAAACAGTTAAAACTGAATCCTGTTAAAAGCCAGCCATGTTAAATCCCAGTTACCACATTGTTTCAGAGACATGTTACCATTTCTCCTGTCTCCACCTCAGTCTGTCTGCCAAAGCTAGGATCCCCATTTTTAAGAGTATGAAAGTTCAGCCTTAGGCTTGTACTTGCAAAATGTGACCCTCAGTTGTTCCCCCTTAGATGTTCTTGGTCCTCTACTCTGATTCTTCTGCTAGCCCTGTTGAAAGGCCAGGCAGCACCTCTGTCACCCAGGTGGCATCCCAATGAGTGCTCTCTATGCCACATGTCAGGACAATTTCCTCAGTTACTGTTTTCGATTGTCCTTTAAGGTGAGACATATCAGTCTGACTTTGATCCTTGGGAAGTTAAATGAACAACTATTCATAAAAAACATCTCCAGAAATATTAAGAATAAGAAGATGGTAGAGGGTAGGCAGCATGGACTTACAAAGGGGAAATCATACGTGACCAACCCGTTAGCCTTCTGTGATGTGCTGGCTTAGTAAGTGAAGGGACAGCAATGGATATTGCTTATCTTGAATTCAGCAACTGTTTCAACATTGGACAGGGTCTCCTACAGCATCCTCATACACAAACTGATGAAGTTCAGACTAAATAATTGGATAGTGAAGTAGAATGAAAATAATTGGTGACCTCAAAAGGTTGTGATCAACATCACGAAGTCCAACTTGAAGCCAGTTACTGGAGGTGTACCCCAGGGATCAAAACTGTGATGAATATATTTTAACAACTTTATTTGTGGCATGGATGGTGGGACAGAGCACACCCTCAGCAAGTTTGCAGGTGATACAAAACTGGGCAGAGGAAATGTGGACACTCTGGGATGACTGACTGGAATCCAACTCTCCAAGAAAAAATTCAGGGATCCCAGTGGACACCAAGCCAACAAAGTACCCTCACAGCTAACAGGCCAACAGCAACCTGGGCTTTATCAAGAAAAGTGTTTTCAGTGGGTCAAGTGAGGTGACCCAAGCCTTCTATTCAGCCCTGATGAGACACATCTAAAATGCTAATGCCATTCCTGAACTCCCCAGTACAACAGGGACATAGAGATATCGGAGCCGGTCCAGTGAAGGGGCACAAAGATGAATAATGTATAGAGAATCCGATATGAGGAAAGGCTGAGATAGATAGGACTCTTTGACCTGGAGAAGAGATGTCATCAGTGAGTACAAACCACTGGTAAAAGTAAGAAAGAGACTTAGGCTCTTTTCAGTGGTGCTCAGGGACAGGACAGGACATAATGGGCACAAATTGAAACACAGGATGTTCCATTTGAAATTAAGAAAACACTTTATTTTTGTAATTGTCAGGGTGGCCATGCACCAGCACAGGTGGCACAGAGAGGCTGTATCATACTTGGAGATACTCAAAACATGACTTGACATAGCTCTGAGAAACCTGCTATAGGTGACCCTACTCTGAACAGGAGGTTCAACTAGAAGATTTCTAGAGGCCTCTTCCTACTTCAGGTGTTCTCTGACTCTTTTTGATTTGAGGAGCTAGAATGGCTGTTCTGTTTTCTATAAGCTGTATCTGCTTTTTTATACTTGCCTCTTATTCATTTGTAATAAAGCCCTATCCAACCCACCACCAAAACAACCCCAACAACAACAACAACAAAACCCCTCAAAACAAACAAACCAAAACCAACTCCCCTAGAAAATTATATAGATTTTGGGAAAAGTCGCTGCTCTTGAATATTTACATTTCTTATGCTTTGGGCAACCTACAGTACCAAGTCCACAGTCCACTTAGGTGAAGAAACGACTAGCTTGTAAATGTCTTTCAAGTTTTGGCAAGAAATTTATGCCAAAGTCTTTTCCTGTGATAGCTGTAGAACTTGTCCAGGTATGCCAAAACAGATGTGAGTGGCTAAAGAACATTTGAATAAAAAGTGTGGAAACTATAAAGCTTATGTACTTGCAGCATTGCACAGTGTATCATTCGCACTTCCAGCTCTCCTTAGGCATCTCTTTTGGCTGTACCTCTTTATCTGCCTCTTTCTGTAAAATTAAAAGGCATTTTATGAAACCCCCGATTTGCCAGGGGATGATGGCAAATTTGTATCTCAGGAGTGGAAGAGGAATCTCAAGTTTCAGAAATTAGTATGATGCCCAGGACTGGAAGCTGGAATTAAGGCAGTCAGTGATGGGCAGCAGCTGCTACCCTTCCATAAAAAGTGTTCAGAGTCCTCAGGTCCTTGTGTATCTGTAAATATAACCCTGGTGACCCTTTTCTGACCCTGGTGCTTTCCATATTTATTATTTGTCAGTGTGAAGAGTCTTTTATCAGTTCTGGGAAGCTCAAGCAAAGCACCACGTCACTACAAGGGCTTCAACAGCTCAGTGCTGATGTTTTGTAGTGCCGTTTCACCCAGAAGACGTGTTTATGGCCACCTTAATGATTGAATCTTCTAGTTGTCAACCAAGTCTTGCTCCTGAGTTCACAAATTACTTTCCTTCAGTGTCTTTCCTATGAATGTAGCAGCAAATGGCTGTTCTGAGAAGTTTAGTATATGGCCAGCTAAGGTTTGCTTTCTCAGTGGCTAGTGAAAATTAAGATAGCTAAATCTCCACCCACCTAGAATAATTGAACCATTACATGGAAGTTAAGTATGTTACCAAAATGTTAGATCCAGCTAATCAAGATCAAGTAAGAATAAAAAAGTAGGCTTTGAATGACATTCAGAATGCTCCATCTCAATCAGGGAAGAAAGGGGAAAATGTGTAATAAACAATTTCCCCCTTAAGCTGAAAGATTAATTGTACTGTTAAGGAAACTGTGTGTGCTGGAATGAGTCATTCTTTTCTATTGTTAAGAACACATTAATCATTGCAGATACTGGATTTCTGGGGAGTCCAATTAGAGATTAAATTATACTTCCAATGTATTTTCTTCAAAGTCCCATTGCTTTCCTTCCTACCTTTTCAACTGTGCACACACAGTTTTCAGTGCAATATGGTATATGGTATTAAACCAGATAAAGTGTAGATGACAGTCACAGCTGGTTATTAGTATTGATGTTCACCTAATTAAACATCATAACCCTGAGGTGTTAATTTATAGTGTCTTCAGTAAAAATCTAACAGATTTGAATGTATTATCTATATGATAGAAATAAATCATCCTGGCAACAGTTCTGTAGCAGTTCATCATTTCAGGAAAATAAGTTTCCTAAAAATACAGTTTTACAACAATTAATTAACTTTATGGCTTTGAATTGAAAAAGCAGTCTTGTTTCTGTGCTGCTGTGGTACTTTGCTGAAGAAATCAGATACTTTTGTGGTTGATGGTTAGTAGGAAATTCTGGAACTTTCAAATTGCAAATAATATTAGATCCCAGAAATGGTTTAGCACTTCATCATTAGCAAGTTTCATATTTGATATTAGATAATCCATATGTTTGTAGGAATATCTTTTATTTCCTTCTCTGTAATACCAGACATCAGCTTCTCTGTAACCAGTCATTTACATAACCTAAAACTTGATGTCATCTATTATATCTGAAAGGTAATGCAGTGCAGCTACATAAAATGCTTTTTCATTGGGAATAGTAGATTGAGAATGCTGCATGGCATGATGCAACAGTTTTTATTTTTAATCAAAGGGCTGAGACTGGCAGTTCAGATTCAAGCTAAACATATTTCATTCAGCCTCCATTCCCCGGTGTAACACAACAAAGTCAATAGCAATGTTCCAACCCATCTCCCTCCTCCTCTTCCTACGAATCAATTGTGTTTGTTCAGTTATCACCTTCTGGATCATATTTCATTTCTATTTTGGGGCATCAAATGTGATAAAGAATAGCTGCTACCTATTTGTTGTAAATTGCTTCTTGCTCAGATTCTTATTCCTTTTCTGTGTAATTCATATCAGGTCTAATCTCAGGGTCTAATAACACATCAGAGCTTTTCAAAGACACTAGATCAAATGTGTGGTTTGCTTCATGATTCTGGATTGGGTCGGATCCTCTTAAACACCATCTAAATACAGACAGCAGTTGAGTCCACCTTCTGTCCAGGTTCATCTGATAGAGATTTACGTTCACTATGTGCTTTTCCATTTGGCCTGAAAGTTTAGAAGTACCCCCATAGGTGGGTAACCCTAATGATCTGCTGTGATCATTTTCAGGTAGGCAGGCACTTGAACTCTTCTTTTGTTCCCTGAGAAAAGAGAGAAATTAGACCTGAGCAGGAATATAATTGGTTTTACCTGCCAGTGATAGGAGATTGCAGATACGGAGATTTGACAGCAAGGACTTCTGTCACCGCTCCCAAAGTGAGACTGCTTAGGTGATTTTTTTATTTATTTTATTTATTTATTTATTATTTTATTTACTTCTTTCCCTAGACCAATGGCAATCTAATGCATTTTAATGCAGCTGGCTCTGGAAGGCTGAGTCTGTCTTCTAATAAATGCAACAACTAAGATACAGTTAGACTTCTTTTATCTGGCTTTTTGACATTATGAACACATGGAATATACCAAGGCAGAAGATTAACAAGAATTCTAACCAACATATAAATCAGCTGAATATTTCATCCTCAGAAATCATATATTAGGAGTTGTGGAACCAAA
>VZTU01012781.1:0-80554 GCA_013400835.1 Zapornia atra | reverse complement strand
TAAAAAGGACTTTTTTTCTGGAGGGAAAAAAAAAAAAAGGTAATTCAGACATCTCTGTTATGATGAAACATGGAAATTTACATTTTTAGTGATTTTCTCATTTAAAAAATAAAAGATTGAGGGAAAAAGTTTTTAATATAAAAAAATAGCCTCCACATACAGTGTTTTCCCTACACATATGCTATTCTGAGACTGAATACGTTGTCTCAGAAATGTCATTGTCAATCTGAAAATTCAACACACGACCAGTTCAACTCATGGACGGGTGAGTCAGACCACTTGCTAACTAAAATAAAACCCAGTTGAATAATGAGTTTAGAAACTATGATGCAGATCATTGCCATCTGTAGCTGGGAAGTGTCTGGCTCCAAAGTGGAACTTTTTGAGCATCTTGTTTTTCATTATTATACTTAGGCACATGTAGGCACCTTGAAAGAAGTTCCAAAAAAGCAGTGTTTGGACACTGAATGCTCATATTCAGTATTACTCTTTGGAATTTAGAGAGTTAGTTCCATGTTTAGGCCAATAATCCTATTTTAGATGTAGCCCATTGAGTCTTTTCTACACACAGTGTCTTGATTTGAAAGGAAGTCTAACACTACTTAAGGCTTCTGAGAGGATTCCTGTCAAATCACAGAGAATAGATAGCAAAAAAACATTTCTTTACTCCTCTAAGAACTTCTCTGCTTTATGAGCAACACAACATTTTCAGTAGATGAGTGCTGAAAATGATAGGGACAAGGTATTGATAGTTCAGAAAATGTATCCAGAGCAATGACCAGCTAAACAATCAAAAAATGGTTTGGGGAGCCTGGAGTTCATTCTGTCTGTCAAAGTGGCAAGCAGCTCCCTGTACAAAGAATGGGGATTACAGGGTATTCTCTTATCTGTCAACGTACCGGAGGATGAGGCTTTTGCAAAGACATTTTTAGTAAGCCCACCAGGACAGAATTACAATTACCCATTGTGGAGAGATCAAATGAGAAAACCGTCATTGATGCAGCATTTTTGCTGCAACAGCACTTGGGATCTAGACAGTAATTCTGAATGCAGAGCCTTAACTAAGCGATCTCAATTACAACTTCTATGCACATTCTTGATTACATCAGGCATTAAATTTGCAGAATAACATTTTATAAATGGTGATTTAAGGAGAGGACAAAGAAGGGGCAGGAGAAAAAACACTTCCTTTGCAGGAGAAAGCTAGAAATCATCTCAGAATCAAAAGCTAGAATATCACATAAAACTTTTTTTAAAATATTTTTATAAATAGATCTCCAATAAAGAAAATGCACATCAAAGCAAATAACCATTCTATTAATCCCCATCAGACTTTCTTATTTTCTTTGGGAGTGGCCAATATATGATTTAAAAATACTATGACAGCCTGGGATGCTGTCATTTATCAGGAGAGAGAGACCTATGTGACAAAGTGGCAACATTGCATTAGATACCAACAAAGAAGCAATAAATTTCTTTTAACACGGTGCTGAGACAGCATTAGGGATAAAAGGTGCTGATGTCTGCTTAAAGACCTTCTCTTCAGATAAAAATCCAGAAAAATATCTGTTGTGGGCAAAAATAGCAAATTTTAGTGTATAGATTGCTACTAGATGTGCTAGAGCTGCAACTCACTTGTGGAAGCATTTCTGTCTTTATCAGACAGAAGGAACTGTAATTGTGGTCACTCTGTACACAAGTGCCAGGCAGACTAGTCTGAATAATCTTGGCTGTGAAGACTTTTGACCTGAAACGATGCATATTGACGTCAGCCTTCCTGGTCTTGACATAAGATTTTTCTTCTTTGATGTGTGGTGACCTGAAAAGATTCTAAGGCAGGTGAGTTGGTAGTGAGTGAAACTTTTTCCACATAGCCATGAAGCAGATAGCCTATCCAGTTTGTTCCTTTTCATGTAATGCTACTTTATTCGTGTGAGATAGAAGCATTGGAAGGTTCATTCTGAGACACATAAATGTCGTTTTCTTCCTCCAAAACACAGAGAGATTAATGACCCTATGCAATAATAATCTTCTGCATGAGAGTTTAACCTCTAACACACCTTGTAAATAGCCTTCCATTTTCTCTGCAGAGGCTGCAAAATGTTTACCCATGCATATTTTTAAAAAATTAAAGTATGATACTTTCAATCATTTCTCTCTAGGCTTGTACTGACTGTCTAAGGCTGAACTGCAACTTGGACAGCAACATAATTAGCATAGTTAATATCCAAACCTTGTGTTCTTAACACTAATTAATTGAGATGATCACCCCTCCCTCACCTGTGTGAGGACGCACAGGAACCCAATCCCTCCTGAAGGCCTCTCTCCTCCACCTTCCAAGGCCACTTTCACTCAGCCTCCCCACAGGTAGAAGGAGAACCCGTTGATGGGCTTTTGACACACCAGGCCCATGTCTTGTGCAACACTCAGTGAAATGTCTATCCAGGAGAAGTGGTAGCAGCTGGATACCATTAGCTAGGAAGAAGCTGTATTCCCACAGCAATGCCATCTCTTGGTATCAGTGTTTTAAAACAGTGCCTGCTACTACTACACGTACTTCACAAAGCTCTATAAAGCAAAGAAAAATGCAACTCAGTCTGTAAAATAACTGTCTCACAGATATTTTCAATCAAAAATTGAATATATAGAGACCAACAAGGCATTCAGAGAAATGTTAACACCGAAAGGAGGGCAAGGGTTCAAACAAAATCAGCCTATGTAATAGGGTGTCACGAGCTCTGAGATTCTTACGCAGAACCGTGTAAGAGAGGCAGATTTTGTGCTAGTAACACAATAGTTTGAAATTCTTGTTATGGTAACAGCCTGCAATCTAGCCTGCATGGCTAGATTCTTGAGACAGAAACTTTCCTTCTCTGCATATGTACAGCTCCCCACCTGAACATTTTTCAGTCCAGATTAAGGACTTTGCCCTTTGCCAAAATACAGGTAACAAGTAAAACTGAAATTACTGAGATTGCTCTCTTGGTGTAAACTTTACCTCTGTTCTGGTTTCATTGGTGCTGAGAACTTGTTCAGACAGTTCTCATCCAGACCTGTAGCATATTAAAAAAGGCTGCAGCACTGTCTTTCATGGGCTACCTTTTATGGCTACTGCAGTCATGCAAAATGTCATTGGCCTCTGCTGACCCCAGCTTTTAGTAAAACAATGAGAATAATGCATTAGCTAATATTCTAATGTGTTTTGAAAAGTCCTGGGTCATTTACCATAAATCTGTGCCCCAGCTCTATTTATGATTCTCCTGGGTGTTTTCAGGTCAACCTGTTGCCATCTTGAGTAGTGGTTGTATAAAATAGGTCAAGTGGTTAATATTCTAATGAATCCATTGCAAATAAGTCAGCCCCATAATAAACCTCTGCAAAGCTCCACTTGTCAGTAGAAAACAAAAATCATTCAAGCTAAGATTTTTGCTTTAGTAGATCTCAGGATGTATGCACTTATTGTGTTTGCAGTAGAGCTTTCACTCTAGGGTGAGGAGATTCTTTCTTTTGGAATAGGTGAGTACCAAATAGAAATTTATATGAAGACAAAACAATCTTCAGAAATCTACAGGAATTCAAAATGCAATTTATCAGAATTGCATAGGCACTTAGATAGCTACCATGGTGTACATTAATGCAGTGCAGTTTGTTTTGTAGTATCTCTTCAGGTGTGTGATATCTGCATTAATTGTGAGGAAAGTCCTCTCCAAAGGTTGTTTTGTGGCACTTAGTGCTTCAGGATGGAAGGAAACCTTGAACACTTTCAGAAGAGTACAGCAGTTCCCTGCAGATCTGTAAAAGGATATTATCAGAAGTCTTTGCTACCAGTAGGAAAACAAAATCTAAGAAAGTTCAGAAAAGGCGTAAGAAACAACATTACAGGGTAATGATTGCTGTTGCTCAGTACTTTCGTGTTCTGGAGGAAAAAAAATAATTAAAATCCTCAGTGTTAAGAAGTACTTTGTTGACACCTGCAAAGGGACCCTGTGGGGTATCCTCTAAAGTCTGTCGTGTCCAGAAACATAATGGATGAATCCATATTCACCCATCTCTTAATCATGCAGACGCAAGTAGCAAAAAATGGATTAGTATAAACAGCAAATAGTGAATTTGGGGTGACATATAGATTAGGAAACCTCAAGCCAACAGTGTTACTATAAATAATCACAACGTAAACCATAGAGAAGCGTTGTGTGTAGAAATATGCAAATTGTCAGAGGATCATCCAACCTAGAGTAGGCTGCTAATCCAATTACAAGAAATTGATTGCCAATCTGACTCAAGAATGTCAGGATTACTGCTCCATTAAATCTAACGGCTCCCTCAAGCAGGAAATGAGGGGGCTTAACAACCATTACATTTTGGTAGTCCAATCACAAATGCAGAGACATCATCCTTCCCACATCAAAAACTATTAGGAATGTAGTTATAAGGAAAAGCTGTACTGTACAAAGTTCAAAGAGAAAAAGCAGGGATCTAAAATGTGTATGTCTGAAAATATTCCTTTCTCCATTAGATTTCTTGGCACAGCAAGTTAACAGGTGTGCTGTAAATAGTCTAGTAAATTTGTTTCCATTAAAACTGAGAAAGTACAGTTTTTCCCATTACAAGTATCACAGGAAATCACTTCTGAATGAGTGAAGAGCAAAGGGTGTGTTATTTCTCTGTGACTTTATTTTTAACACTTACCCTTATCGCGAATGATAGATTCTCATTTCAGTGGAAGTCCCAAAAATAGTTAGAGAAAAGGTTCTGTAATAACCATTCAGCATGAAAACACAAAACAGTACACACACAAGTTGGCCTGGTACATAGTGCATGGTGGATAGCTTTTCTGACATCATCAAGTCCTGTGTTATGCTAGCTTCTTGCCAGAGTAGTTCCACTAAGCCAAACAAAATACAAAGGAAGAAAGAATTAGAGGCACCACAGTGTGTGTGCAACATAACACAGTCTTTTAAGTCTCCTTGTACAGAGCTGGAAATGCCTGGCCTTAGACAAAACAGACATTAAGTAATTGCCCTAAGCAATTTCACATAAAAGGCCTTGTGTGCTGAACGACAAAATTTTGCCCTCTCGCCTTTCCTTCCCGGGAAGAGCTCCTTCCAGCTGCCCAAGCAATTTTTTATCATCATAACATGCAAGACACTTTCAGCTCTCCAGCACCATAGATTTTCCCCTTGATGTCCCTTATTCATACCTTATCTTCCCACATGGAAATATAGATGGCAGAACTGCCTTTAGTGTTGCCAAATGTGGAGCGGATCAGGCATGGCAGCGTTGTTGTCAGTCACTGGCCCTGAGTTCTCCTTTGATGTCTAACACAAACCTCAATACAATTTTGGAGGTAAATAATTTCCTACCTTTGGGCCTCTTCCTTGCTGTGGAGGAGCCACTTTTTCATAACACATAAGGTATTTGGGGAAGTGGGGTGTTCTGCGCTACTGAAGTGGCAGAAATTATTCTAAAGGACAGCTGACCTGAAACATTAAATAGTGGGCAGATGCAGGAAAATTGCATCAGTAAGCACTGTGATTGTGTATGATCCTTCCCACCTGCTAATGAATATGCATGTCGAAAATAAGAAACTCGTTTTTTTAAACTATGTGGAGATTGCATTGGTAGTGAATAAATCAGGATGATAAAATGTGAAGTCATCCATATTTAAGATTTAACAGAAAAGGAAAGTTATAATCTGCCCAGGAGTAAATATAGGTTCAGAAACAGAAAGTTCCTGAATGGCAGATCATCTCATGAAGGAGATCTGTAACACTCAGTAAGCATTCAGGTCTGGGACAGAGAAAAGGGTAGTTTTCATGTAAGCCTGAAGACAGGACGCAGTTGTCTGAGACCATAATTTCAAGCATGCCAATGATCATGATGCTTCTTTTCAAACCCACAGACTACTCTGACAAGCTGAAAAGGACTGTGTGTAATTACCACCAAAAATAAATTAATCTAAGAAGACAAAGGCTATCATCAAAGGATAATATGGTAAG
Source organism: Zapornia atra (assembly GCA_013400835.1). NCBI lineage: Eukaryota > Metazoa > Chordata > Aves > Gruiformes > Rallidae > Zapornia > Zapornia atra. The sequence continues at coordinate 74,555 of VZTU01012781.1, read as the reverse complement.
GAAAAAGACAAGGCTGATGATAAAACTGTAATGGGAACTGGCAGAAGAAAACCTCCACAGCTGTAAATTTTGGCATAATCTTGTGTGTCATTAGAAGAACAGAGTCAGACTGTGCTATGTTAAGAAATTTGCTTCTCTTAGATTTCCCAGAAAAAGGATCATAAATAGCTGACATGACCAAATTAATAATTAAAATAATTGCATATGTTGTCAGCTACTACATAATCCTGGACATGATTAAAACACTTGATACTCAAATGTTGACCCTTTCCTAATGGCAGCTCTCTTTTTGCTGCCCAGCACATCATGTTCTCTGCACAAGCTCTGGCAGTACTCACTTGGTTGTAATGTAAACCCAGTTAGCTCTTCAAACTCAATATTCTCTTGATTATTACACTGGTGGAGTCACATTTGAAACATTTTTCAAAACAGACGACCATTCCAAGGCTTTTGCAAAACACAGAAGTCCTGGTTGCTATGTGATGTGTAGCCTCCTCCCAGCTATATACCTGAATAGTTTAATGTGTGGATTTACTTGTTACCGTGGCTGGCTTGAAACAAAGGCTGAAATATAGATATGTTTTGTGTCCTGGATTATATGGATTTCAGTAGCTCTCTATTAAAAAATGTAACAGTTGATTCATTTAAATATTATTTTACTTAGCAATATGAATATCCTAAACTCATACATCCTAATAAAACAGGGAGACAACAGTTTCAGGTCCTTCCTAAAATTAAAGAAAATGGGGATTTCAACCTGAATCTCATTAAACTTCTTTCTAAAAGATGGGTTTTGTTTGAGAGAAATGAGTTTTACATTGTGCTGCACTTCCCTCAGTCTGGAGACAATCAGTTACCTTTAAGAATGAGGATGGTTTTTCTTTCTTTAAAAAAATTTTTTTTTTCTTTTTTTTTCTCCCAGTTCTCTATTAGTTCCCTTTCATGGACTTTCTGTGTCTTACTTTTTACAGGGCTGTGTCTTACTGGGCCTTGCTTTAGGAGTTTTGCCAACACTTTCACAAGGACAAAATTAATTTTTCCCTCAGAGAAGGATACGGGGAAAAATGTCCTACACTGTACATCAGGGCTGTGTCTCACTGTATTTGCGCTACAATATTGAATGGAACAGTGTGAAGCCTCAAAAAGCTGGGATCAAAACTCAATGGCCCTGGTGACTGTTAAGCAGGTATTCTTTATTGCATCACTGAGCACACAGAGGATCGCTCCTCCAAACGTGTGTGCTGTTTGAAGCAAAATTTCTCATATTTATAGAGATTAACTATATATATTTGTTACAATTTCTAAGAAAGGCAGGGTTATGCAAATTATTTCCAGGAAGTCATTTACATTAACTTCTCCCAGACAGAGCATGCACAGGGACACTCGGGGTTTTCTGGGGGTCTTCAGGGATGAAGGCTGGACATCTTTCTCTCATAGTCTCAAAAACACATTCCTGCACAAACTAGTTAGGAATCCCTTTTAGCTGAAAACAAGATATACTCTGTCTCTTAAATGGTCATTTAGATCTCATTATTTATTACTTCCCTATCTTTGCTTTTCTTTATCTTCAAGGCTGTTCCACTGTTACGGTTAAATTTTGTAGCTGCTCTAACGAAACAGCTCAAACAGCTACAGTCATACTCCACTAAAATCCAAAATACACAAATACTTTATATTCTCCTTATATTAAAAGTCAATCTATCCAATATTATTATGTATCATTGAATCAAGTGGTTCTGCTGTGTAACTTCAGATTGACAAGTGCAGAGAGCAGCTGCCATTGTTAAAATCAGTGATTTCACTGTGAACATCAAAAATTACTTTTCCTTTGACTCAGGATCTTAGTTCACCCACACAGTACAGTCTGTAAAATTCTGTAAAAATGCTTTGCCCTGAATCTATCCAACAACAACCAAAAGTGTCTACAACCAAAAGTGTTATCGTTATACAAAGGAGTAACAGTAGGGATAACAGACCAAGCTAACCCAACTGCATTGCCTTTGAGAAAAGGTACCTTGCCTTGATTTGACCATTCAAAATCATCTGTGGGATCTCTACTCAGTAGACATAGTTTCCTGTGAGATGTATATTTTAGCCCCTGGGTTGATTTACAGACTAAAAATAGGATTTAGGAGCCTTAAGATGGGTAAACCTTTGAGTCCAATCAAGGATGTCTTTCTTCCAGCCCTGTAACTTCCACCACTCGCCTTCACTGGGCACTCACCTACTCATCTCAAAAGTCTTTAAGTGAGCCTTATCCTCAAGAGCCTGCAGTGGCCATGCAGTTCCTTGCCACCCACTAAAAACTCTGCTACAATCCTGACTTAAGCTGACCTACACCATACCTACAGCTTCACCACTCCTGAAGTTGAAAAGTTCCTGGGTTTAAGATGACTGTCAGGGAGTGACTCATGACCTGTCAGGGAGTAAAAGCACTCTAGCATGCAATTAAATTTTGTCTTAGCACACAACTGACTGCAAAAGAAAAATGGTAGAGTTCTAGGAATAGCTGGCAGGACCCTTATTTTCCTCTTGTTCCCAACCAAGCATCTTAGCTACCATGTTAGGATGACATTCATTCGTACCTGTTGCTTGACTGGCCTCGTAAGGTTCACATTAGAGGCAGTGCCGTTTTGTCCATGAAGAGGAGATCTGGGGAGAGAGCATGTTTTCATGCTGGAGGCTAGAGCTGCATTCTGGGTGATGGCATATGCTTGCCTACCACTCTGAGGGGATGCCCTGATCTCTGGGATGGAGGCAGTCTTTCCTATCTATTTAATGGGTGTCTTCAGAAAAAGCTGAGCAGCCTGGATCAGCAATTTCCTATTCACCCTGTAAGATCCCCATGGAAGAAATGTTCCTGATTTAAATGCTCTTGATCTCTCTAAAGAGCCACTGCTCCCAAAATAGCTAAAGGAGACAAGGAGGTCCCCAAAAGCAGAACTTCCTATCACAGGAGTACAGAGGAGCCCACTTTGTGTAGGAAACGTGTAGTCAATATGGGAGCTTAAGGAGATACTTCAGTGGTTGTCCAGGGATATAAGGTTTGTTAAACCAGGATTTAAGCTCAACATCTAAATAAGACAGGCATGATCTTAGTTTAAGTTTGTATCCTTATAAAATATTAAGCATAACATGAGCATACGGTAGGTCTATTTTTAATATCTGCGTCTGCCTGTGCAGGTTTGCTTCTATTCAGTCACAGCTAATTAAAATAGCTTTGCTGTTCACCTTTAAACAACATGATTTATTTACTTATATATATATTTTTAAAGCAAACAGATCATTTCAGCTTTCAAAAAAGCCTGCCCACTATCTATTGAAAAATTAGACACAGGGAAATAGATCTCTCTATGTTCTTTTAATGATCTTCACATCCCCAAGAGAAAAAGCCTAACAGTCTGGTGAAGCACTGGTTAATTTTTATTACCTGGAGAGAAGGAAGGAGGAAATTTTCAGCATTAAAAATTTAACTATTGACCTGAACACCTGTTCCGCTTGGGTTTTTTTTTCATTTTATTTTATTTCAAGAGTACTAATTTTCTGTGCATGGCAGAACTTGGAACAGATGCAGCGAAGCAGAAGTTAGAAGAATCTGTTTGCTCTGATCACTGGCCAGAGGGCAACGCAGGTCTACAGAGCAATGCTGAGGGCAAATTAACAATCCTTTCAAACTGATCAAAGTCTGCAAACCACACAACTTTTTTTTCCTGCCTATTTGTTTGTTTTCCGTTTTTTTCATTTGGTTTTTTTTGGTGATGGTGGTGTTTTTTTACAAACACCTGAACAAATCAACATGTTTTCAAACATTCTGGTTTTAACAGTCAGTCAGTGATAGGTCAGGCTTGTTTTACACACACATGCATTTTACGTGGAGTAGAACGATGCATGTGCAGATAAAATAAGTGATGCCATAACAAGCTACATAGCTAACATGCAGGCATAAAGAATGAAACTCTATTAAGTACTGTATTAAACAGCTTCATGGAAGTTTGCATGCATAATCTCTTTAATTTACATTTTTATAATAACTCATTCTTTATAACAGTACCGATTTTGCCTTCTGTCTCAGCTTCCCCAAGTGCCTTGCAAACACTTTGTGAATTAAAACTTGTAACTGCACTGTAAGGTAGAAAACCAGAAACAGCTCCATATTTATGGTTGATGGAAACCAAAACAAAAAGAACAATTTTGCTAGCTCTCATGAATTTTTCATGTCTCAAATTACTTGGCATTTGTCTTTAAAAATTCTGATTAGATTTCTATGGCACTTTGGCTTGTAATGAAGATATTTTGGGAGTTTCTCCCTTTGATCCTGCCAATACAGAGACTGGTATCCTCAGCTACATTTGTGCAACTGCTAGTGGGGATGCACTCTAAATTTGGGATGCTGAAATTATCTGGGTTTAAAACAGTCCTGATATTCTCTCCCTACATTGTTATTATAACATGGATTATATTCCTAACCCATTTCCTCACAGAGTGACCCTGCGGTTCTTCTGATGCAGACGAAGGGGAAGTGAACCACCATGAAGGGACAGGAATACAAACACAAAGGGAGACCTCTCCAACAAGCTGCATAGGACTGCATGCCATGGCTTTCAGTTGCCTTGCTTTCCCAAAGGACACAAGCCAGCAGGTAAAACCTACATCAGGTAAAACCTGGATTTGTGATGGAATGGAGGCTTATGTGACTGCCTATGTTTTATGTGTGTAAATGCAATGAATTCCAGTGAATAAGCAAAAATCCTGATTGATCTTTAATGTAACACTTCTCTCACAGCCAGGGAGACAAACTGGGCTACTAGGATAAATACACAGTTAAGGCTTTGTTCAGATTTTCATAACTCCTGGGAGTGAATTGCAGCATACTCTTAAGTAATGCATATCATCCCTGCGCTTCCAGGTCCTCGGCAGCGCATGTCTGATACACTGCACAGGGAAGGATGATTTAACGTTGCTCAGCACACTGAAAATCTTTGGTATGTGTGATTGTATAGAATGGCCTCTACTTGGGCTCTGGAAGAGCTTTCATCATGCAGTAAATAGTCACAGGTAAATAAGTAGGAATGATCACCACTTTCCTAAGAAGAAGAGGAAGAGAGATAAAGAGTGAAGCTGTGGCTGTACTGAAACTGAGCACAGGCATGCTATTAAGTTCAAAGGACCCAGGATTTTAACCAAGAAATCAAAGGCCTCTTACCTCTTCCAGAAAAGAGCACAGTCAATGTGAAGAAAAATGTGAAACATTTAAAAGAACTAGTCAAAGACCTCTCATCAAGCTTCTTAAAAAAAATACATGGTTTGGAAAGTAGATTAGGGATCGAATATAGGATAATAGTAGAAAAGCCAGGGAAAGATTAAATCAGGTCAGAATTACACATCAGTCAAAGACAGTCATTCTCTCATAAATATTACTGAGATCTGACAGGAGCATGTACATTTTGTGAAAACTTTGAAGATCTCTTTTATTTTGTTTCTGTGAAGATTGTTACTTGCAAACTCTGAAAAAACTCTCAAAATGGAGCAGTGTCGAAATGTCCATTTGGAGATAGGAAAGATGAGGTTTCTGACAGTCTGTTACTGGATATGTCATCTCACACCTCAGAAACATGTCTATGGGGAAAGCCATTAAAAGCAAGTGCACAGACCATACTTTGTTTTGAGCAAAAGAATTTTCCTGACATGAAATGATCAGTTCAAAGTTTTCTCACCAGCTCTCATCACTGCTACTGTTCAGGTTTGCCAGCAGCGCTGAATGCTCTGCACACGAGGGAACCTACTGCCTGTGCTCCAGGAACTCATAATCTTAAAAGCAAACAAACAAACAAAATACCCTGAGAAACTAAGACAGATAAAAGAATGAAGAGAAAACAAAAATGAAAATAGTCATGGAACAAGGGATAATGTGCTAGGGAAGGAAAGATGGGAGAAACTAAAGAAAATTAGCTGATCTGCAGTAGATTAACATGTCATTAGCAACCCCTGAGAAGTTTTGTGCTGGGTTAAGAACATTAATACTGCCAGTCTCTCTCACCAAGGCTGCAGTTTTCCTCTCCAGCTGTTTGCAATATATTTTCACCCTTACCTTTCTCTGGTGGACATGCAGGGAACCAATATGCAAAGTAGACCTGAAAGACTGAATTGATTATTTTTCTACAGGCCAAAGGAATAAGTAGAATAGACTAAGAGGAATATTTTGGTAGCATCAGATCAGAATATATATATATATATAAGTGTATAAAAAACAGCTTGGCATCTATAAAACCCAAGATAACAGATGGTTGTGCGCAAAGAAAGGCTAAATCCCCCCTTTTTGCTGGACAACTGACAAAGGGTAAGGGCCAAACCCCTATCTGGGAGGGTGACTAAAAAGGGGCAAGATGTTGAGTAAGACACCTTCACCTTAGGTCACAGGTTTCCCTTAAGCGGACATCGACAATTAGACACCCTATGACAAGATAGCTGTTTAATGATCTCCAATGACATCGATAATTAGACACCCTATGACAAGATAGCTGTTTAATGATCTCCAGTCAACTTCCCTCATTTGTTCTTAGAGACACAAAGATATGCAAAAGCCAAAATACATTGCATACTATGATATGGCTTTTATGTACAGTGCCAAAGGGCTGTTTTACTGCTCAGGTGCTTTGCTAGGAAAGCAATAGCTGAGTCTGTGAGGAGCTGAGGTTAACAGTTATGAAGACTGTTCTAAACTTTAATGGGTGGAAGTGGCCTTTAGTGATTGTACTTAGAGTAAAACAACTTGGAAAGATACGGAATTGCTTCAAGAGGTAACCCTACATTTATTTTCATGTTGTGCAGAGGAGTACTTATTATCTTTGTTATAGTTTTAGCTTCTGGATTGGTTCCAATTCACAGTATGGAAGGGGAGGTGGGAAGATGATGAGGGAGAGCAGTTGGAGAACGGGTTTAGATGTTATTATTTCAGTAGACCTTATGATTCCTTCTGAAGAATGTTAATATTCAAGGGTGTGTCAATGTATTTGCGTAAAACATTTGGTTACTCTTCTTGTTCCTTTTATACCAATGTTGTATTTGGACCTACAGAAGACAACAGAGCCTCTGATACTTTGTTGAAGAAGAAGGAGCTTTTGCTTCATTTCAGAGTAGCCTTACTGCTTAAACGAAATGGAAGTTGCTCAAAATCTGGCCAAGTGGCAGATGACTCTAGTTAATGACAATAACCTGAAGCTGAACTACTTGGTGCCCAAAGTCCACTTAACATTATAGATGGAACACAATGAGAAAATAATCACTGTGGAATTGTTTGTTAAGGCCATTTGGGATGACGAGAACGTGAGCTGACCTGTAGCCACTTGTTTTGTGTTGCTACAGCCAAATGTTCTGTTTTTCCACTGAACTCATTCCCACGCTCAGAGCTGGTGGTATGAGGCCTTGTTGGTATTTTTCCACTTTATTTGTGATTTCTTTTCTGGAAGAATGAGACAGTAAGAAGAAAGCTAAGACTAAAGAAATGTCACTGTGAAGCATTATGGAAATTCAATATAATTGAAAAGGAAAGAATAACAAGGAAAGTACAGAAGTTGGATGAATGCCTTCCATGATTTGAAAGGTGAAGGCATGGGTTGAAAATAACTGGTTTCTGCTCCTGAAGTTTTCTTTCATCATTAGGTGGCAAGAAGCCTTCAATGCTTTAATCTTTTCAGCTTTCCTAGAGAAGTTCAGTCTGATGCAACTCTTCTTTATACCTTAGGGTTCTAAGTGTCTCTGCCTTGTTGACCCCCACCTTCTGTGAATCTCTAGCTTTTAACTTGCCAAAGTCTTGCTAGTCAAAAGGGAATTGTTTGGAAGAATATATCTGAAATTTATATTGTTCATATGTACCTCTCATCAGTGGAGGAGTGTTACCACAAAGAAGCAGTTATTTTACTTTTTATACATTTCATTAATAGGTAGCAATGATTTTTTTGTCTGTCAGCCCAAAAAATACAACATTCCATTACTTTCAAAAGGATGCTTAAGTACTCAAAGTATCAAAAAATGTTAAACTCTACCCTTTCAAATGATTAAATGCAAGGGTTTTTTCAATGGAAAAAGAAACAAGACAGAAGAGAAGCTGCTCTACACAAAGAATTACTTAGCTGTTGATGTTAGAGTCAGGCATACAATTTGAAATTAAATAGGAAAATGGTGGGACATGTTTTTGTGAATTTTTTCATGACAAATACTCTCATTTTTCCCTTGTTTTTCCATATAGTTTTCACAAAAGCTAGCTCTGTCATAAGCCTTGGCAGTCATGGGTGCAAGTGAGCACAGTGAACAGAGATTGCTTTCAGTAGTGATCATTATCAGACACACAAAACTGAAGAAATAACAGTGTCATTCCCTTCACTTGAAGCATACGCATTCTTCCCCAGATTACTTTTCCTCACAAACACATATTTTCCCCTTGAATTCCATGAATTTTTATCATGTCATACACTTAGCAGATGCAGTGTCTTTTTCTTTAATCTGTTCATTAAATATTAGAAATGCCTGAGAGTTTGTTTCTGAAATAAATTCTCACTTACCCTTTGAGGAGACTGCATATTTTAAAGAGGGTCCATTTACACGAATACAAAGATTGTGTCAAAAGGTGTACTATATTCATACATGACTGACATCTGCTCCTTTCTCAGGAGGTGAAGAAAGGATGTATCTTGCTAAAAGGGATCTCCTGGGAAATCCCAGTTGAGCCACCTGTGCCTCTCCTTGGACCATTACATTCCTGCTCATGTCAGTATAACGCCCATGCACGACCCAGCAGCTTAAGTCCATGCAGCACCTCAGAGAAGCTGCTTGCAATATTGCTGTTAGAATTTGGACTTCGGAATCAAAGACTGAGTTTTGTAATGCTGGTCTATTTTTATCACTGCTTAGGCTCAAATTATGAACCCTTTCCTAAAGTTGGTCACCTGTTCAAACACTTTCTCTCAAATTACTGTCAGAAGAGGGAAAGAGGGACTGAGCATGAGAACTCAGTAATTCTTTCATACAGGGCTTTGTCTATGCAAGTTTGATTTCTCATCAGTTTGGAGTAACTTTTCTTTCCCACATGCCTGAGACCTCTGCTATAATGTGTAGCCATGGTATACCTCATTCCAGAGTTGGATGAGGTTGATTGTCCAAGTAATTTTATGATTCTTCATGCCACAGAAAGCTGTCTGAAGTCTGGTCTCTGGGACCCAATGATTGTGAGTTTAATTTCAGCATCTAGAAAAAAAAAAGAATCCAAGGTAGTTACTGACTTGTGGAAACAATTTTTTTTAAAACCCCAAAGATCAGGACCATGATCAAACCACAATCTGACTGTGATTAAACCAGTTTCTCATATCTCAAGTGATAGTACTCCACCAAAGTGATCTTTTTCCCAGCACTGCATCTTTTTCTTCTAGTTGGAATTCCCCCTCCTCCCATGATTGGCCTGGTAGGCAGCTCCTCCATTGCCTCTTACCTAATACCCTTTCTTTGCAGAAGAAATCCCTGCTACATCTCCTCCCTCCTGTGGATGTGGGTAGGACCCTCACACTCCTCCCAACTATATCCCATTCAGCTACTTCATGGCTGCCTACTCTGAACTCAATGTCTTTGAAAAAGCAACTCAGCCCTGACAAAAAGGTCATAGATCATGACAAAAGAGAGGAAACTATAAATCTGAAACCCTTGATCGGGGGAGTTGTGGTAGATAAAGTGCTTACCATGCTTACCATTAAAACAAAAAAGAATCTCAGCTCCTCACCCAGCAGTAAAGATGAGGACTCAGGAGAGGTGGTGACACACTGGTGCCAAGTCAAAAGAACACATAACAATATGGAAAGAGCACTGTGGCTTGGATGTTGTTGGCCAAATCATGATTTTTTTCTTGTTCTTGTTTCCTCAGGAAAGGTTTCCAGAAAAACAGAGAACTCTTCAGATGTCACAGTAAAAAAATTAGATAAACCACATTTGCATGAACACGAAATTCAGATCCTCTGTCTAAGATTCAAAATCACATAGCAAAGAAAGAAACAGCAGCTGTCACAGCCCTTCCATGGTAAAATGCATAAAAATTTGGGAAGCAAAGAGAAGTTGGAAAAGAAAAAGAACAGTGCAAATCTAAAACCAGAACTGTACTCTATGAAATTCTATTTTGAACTGAGGGACAGATTAGGCAGTGAGAAAGGCATAGAAATATGAACTAGAGATTGGAACTGAAGAAAAAAATAGCAGCACTTGGAGGCAATGTGTTTGAAGTTAACAGCAGTCACAACTGGATTTCAGCAGAAAGGGAGCAAAAATTACAGAACTGCAGAAGTAGTATCATGCCTCAAGGAAATATAGAAGACCCCAGGGAGGACATTTTCCTGAATCTTAATTCCAGTAAAATATTGGAAGGAGGAGAAGGAAAAGAGCATGAAATAGCAGAAAAGCTCTGCAAGAAAAGATAATCATAGGTTTCTTAAAGGTTTGGTGGGAGTTGCTGGTTTTGTGGTAGGCACAGGGAAAAGTAATAAACACTAGAATTAATCTAAATTAATCTCACCTACTTTCCTCTCTAGGCAATACAGAGAAATAAGCACTTCTGAAGTGCAGCTCACCCCATCTTCTACAAGTCTTCTGAAGTAAATCAGATTAGTGGTGGCTTAAAAGTTCCTGTTTCTCTTCTTTAACTAAAAGAAGAGTCTAAAGTGACTAACTCAGATGAACATATCTAGACTGGGGATGTCTACATATCATTTTCCAAAGTGGCTAATCCTCCACAGGGAAATCTTGGGGAAAGAAATGGAAAACTGGAAGCAAAGCCATCAGAAACTATGAGACAGAAGAGTTCGCACAAGTTTTCACGAGGTCCCACTTCAACATCACATGTTGCCATGTAGCTCAAACAGTTTGATGTTTATATTAGATAAAGTTTGGTCTTTGAAATACAGGTAGAAATCAGAAATTGAAGACAAACTGACAACAGAGGTGCTAAAAAGCATCTAACATCACTGTCCAAAAGAAACAGAGTTGTCCGGTGTAGTCTGGAAAATACAAGACTTCTCCTTTTCATTAAAAATGCAAAAGTATCAGAGAACCCAACAGTAACACCATGCTCTGTAGATGTGAAGGTCATTTGAAACATGGTTGTGAAGGACAGACAAAGGTAGCAGTGCAAAATTTAAAAGAACAGCAGGCTAGATTCAGGACTAATCTAGATTATTCTCCACTTCTTTCATTCACGCGAGAGATTTTTCTTGGCCAATGATAGTCTCTTACCTTTCAGACTGCTATTACCAGCTCTAAAAATAGTTATGTGTGGAGTTATACCCTGTTATCTTCAGAAAATGTTTGTATAACACATTAAGGAACTGAGCTCAACGAAATCTTATGACTGAGGCACCAGAAAACAAAGCAGTTCAGTGGGGAATCTTGCATGATACAGAGCTGCCTTTTAGGAACATAGCAACACAAGAAACACTGCTACAGCACAGTTTTTCCAATCACGCTTTGATTTCAGAAAAGCATCCCTTGGAAATTACAGACAAACTAGCAAAGGGTAAGCCATGGGTTAGTTAATATGAAGGATTCTAAAATAAAACCAAAGCAAAAAAACAAAAATACTTTAAATTCTCCATCTCAAAATAAACTTCAGAGTGTTTTCCTAGTATTATCTTATGAAGAAAATATCATCAGAGACAGGGGGCATACCTACGTTGCAAAGCAGGCTAAGATCTGCACAGAAACCAGAAATCTACAGAGGCAGAACAAGCCAATTTTTTTTAACCTCTAACCTTAAAGCATACCTGAGTGAACTGAAAGTCAACTAACTATTAATATGGTGGTATTTGAGGGGAAGACCAATACAGAGAAGGCAGAAAACATCATCAGGAGGCCAGCTTCAGGGAGTGTATACCATACCAAAACCCGATCTCCTGAATAGTGACATGTAGATACCCAAATGAAGTTACCAAGCGAAAAATAACTGCTGTCAGAAAAACATGAAGAAAAATGATTAGCAGAGCAGTCAAACTGCTTAGTAACAGTATTGAGTGGCAGCTAATGACTGAGTGGAACTTTTCTGTTTTCACTAGTTATACCTGTAACTGTGACAACAGGGCCCTGAAAGCTATGCTTACTTTCTTTCCAGTGGGCATCCTACCCATAAAACACTGTGGTCATGATTTCTGTTTAGCACAATAAGTATTTTATGAACCACTACAAAACCGAAGAGCTTTAGCTGGAAGGTGTCAGGGAAGTTACGTCCAGAGCATTTATCTGGGAGGCAGGTGATGTGGGTCAGAATATTTTTAGAACTGAGCCTGAATTTACTACATTCACAGCCTGTGGCCTTCGAGCTGGACTCATAGGTTTAGGCCAGGTACTGCGTGATGTCAGACCTGGAAAGCATATTCCAGGCCTCCTGAATGGAGCAACTTCTAGGCATAAAAATATAGAGGATTTCAACCCCACTTTCGGATCTCAGCAGAGATACATTGCCATCAAAGCATGTAGCTACTCAAGATTTTGACCTTTCCTAGCAAAGTAGGGGAACATCAGGGAAGCACTGTTTATTGATTTCAGCTGCCCCCAGACCTAGTCACTAGCCAAGGACAAATATTGTGATTTTTACACTTTTTAAACATAGTGACTGCTGTTGTAAGTGGCCAGCTTTTAGGCACCTGGTTTCTGTGGTTGAACTGATACGGGATTCTAGTGCAGAGTGGATTTCCAGCATACAGTGGGTAAGTGTGACTTGACGGCTCTGTTCAAAGCAGAAGGAGGTCCCAAAGCTTGGAAAAAGGTGGAAGGGGGACCAGAGGGCATGTCACCCTGACTTGAGGAAGACAAGCAATGTGCCCAGTAGTAGTAGAAAAGGATGTGCTGATCAGCCAGGAGAAGGTGTGTCTGAATGACATCTGCATGACTCAAGAACATCTCCTTTTGTGATATCTCACTGATACCATGTTCTGATGATGTCTCAGAGCCACAGCTTTCTGAAAGCTGGACTATTTGCATTGTTCAGGGACAAAATTCCTCCTGGTATGCTTGTGCTGCTTTGTACTGCTCCCTGAGCATCTGTTGTTGGCTACCATCAGAGACAAGATGCTGAACTACTCAGACCCTTCATGTGACCTTGGACAGATGCTCTAATGCCCATAATTTAACTGCAGCAATACCTCTGTGTTTGCATACTTTTGTTGCTACCCATTATTCTTCTCAGAAGGAAAGCAGTTTCAGTGATTTATCCTAAGAGAGGAATACCAGAACATTAACCTTCCTTCATTACTTGGTCTACACATTTCCTTTGTAGCCTCTATTTAGTGCTTTCCAGATTGAAAGGAAGAAGTACCCGTGGAGGAGATAAGGCAGGAATGCATGCAGAAATTGAGAAAACAGTATACACTCAAAATGAAATTTCTGCTTTCAGTGTGCGCTCCTATACGCTCCTAAACTCCCTATTAATAATGTTTTAAGCACTGCCTGAATTGCAGAATGAAAGGCAATTTGCAAGATGAAGTAGAGCCAATGGAATCTTTAGTTTAAATGTTACAATTAAATAAATGCTTTGTTTTTACCACTGTCAGAAGTAATCACATGAAGGATCTTTTCATAAGTGGGAAGATCATCTTAGGTTGAATTCCTTTGCACACTACTTTTAGAAGCTGTCCATAGCTGAATAAATACTAAATATTCTTTATAATGCAAGGTAGGATGTGTGTTTCAGCTTTAATAGCTACCAACTCATTTAGCTGGAGGGTAACACCAGGCTAATCAAAGGTCACCCGAGTCTCCGTTGATGTTGAATGGGAGTTGACAGCTTTCCAGAGCAGCACACAATTCATGGGCACTTTTTATTTTTTTTCTGCAGAAGCAATATTCATCCGGGATTGACACAATGCTGACTTTCAACATGGTTAATTCAAATCCTTAAGGACTCTGCAAAATCAGACAACTTTTCAAGTTTTATCCCTGGGAAGTTTTATCCCTTGCATCTGACAAGGAAATTCTGATCTCAGGCAAATTGTTGAGTTTCAATAGCATTATGTGTCACAAACAGCAGTGGGAATCAGGGACCTGTGTCATTTTAAACTGAAACTATACAAATTTCAGCTTTAAATGACACAGGTCACAGGGTCTAAACATGATTTGTGGAAGAGAAGCATGTATTTTTGCATTCACGGGGACAAAACAATGGAAAACATAAGAAACAACAAGGAAGGTATAGGAACGTTTATTTGTAAGATTGAGTGAGATGTACTTGCAGGCACACAGCCTTTCACAGGCACAAAAACACTCTAGTGACGTGGTAAATGAAAAAGAACATTTTCAAATACCAGCCCTTATTTTTGATAGGCACTGTATCTGACTGTATCATAAGCTTGAATTCATATGGTACATTTTAATACCTTTAAGACTCAAAGTTTGTTGTTCAAATGTGTGCACATACATGCTCTCTGGCAGTTGCAACTGTTGTGATTGTGCATGCCAAGCAATTATTCTCCCCTGCAGACATGCTGAGAGGGAGTGAGTGTACATGTGAAGACATGCAGTCTTTTTTTAAGACCGTAAAATGTTGCTGTGAACAAAAATACACTTTTTAAACAGTGCTTGAAATGGTTAGCTGTAAAGCACTCTTATAACCAAGATCATCCCTTTCAGTACATCACACACGCAACACACACATTCTCCTACGATGTACCTTGGTAGATACTTTAATACAGTGTACCACCGTACAAATAATTATAGTGGATTTCAGATCAGGTCAAGAGGAAATGTGAAACTCATCAGTTAGGGAAAAAAATGAGAAGAAATATCATACAATTAGAAAATAATTAAAATTCTAATGAACCTAAGTCTGACAAGGATGTTTGTCCACGAACCCATGGAGAGAGGGGATGTTCTTTGAAAAGATAATGAAGAAGAAAAAAAATGCTTTGTGGTGTGGCTACAAAGGAAATTAAAAAGATTATATATCAACGTGTAATAAATGTGATTACATAGGTTATGCAACCGCAGGGTAGAACATATCCATAAATTTTGAAGTGTGAGACCCACCCACAGCTGCTTGAACAGCCTACTGAAATTCCTAAATACTCACTCTATCAGGCAGTAAGAATTGTTGTCCAGCACAAGAGTTCCAGGATTTTGACTACATTCAACAATGAAGGACCGGGCCACTGTACAGGCCATACATTCAGCAGTCAGCGTCCGTATCTGTGCCTTCATTTAGAGACCCAGTCTGGATTTCCACAGCACTGGATTTGACAAATTTAATGAACTGAAAAATGGTATGTAAGCTTCAGAACTGCCAATCTCCTGCCTTTACAGCTGGGTATTGTGAGAAGGGTACCATATATGTGTCCACAGGAGAGAACACAGAAGGTCTTAAACTTCTTGGGTAGAGGGAGCAGTGATTTAGGTTTTAGTCTGTCATTTAAATAAACCTGTTATTGTGCTTAGTTGAGGATCTCACTCAGACTTTCTAAATACTTTCTCGGTATTTTCTTGTACCAAGGAGTGAATGAGAAATTGACTGAAACTAGTTCTGATTCAGAAAGGCAGAAATGTCAGAAATGTCATTAAAAAATCTTAGCAAATCTTTCCATTCCGTTTTAAAAAATTTTTTAAAAATAATTATAGACATCTAAAATCTTTCATCTTTTACAGCTAAAAATTTCAGCTTTTGAAACTGAGGGGAAGGACTTGAGTGACAGGGGTTGTGAAAATTTATCCTGTAGAATTGTCTGGGGTTTGCTTCCTTTCTGGCATGCTCTCTTCACTTGCCCTCTATTTTGTGTCATTTTTCCTTGCTCTTTCATGGAAGTCCTCTCAAATTCTGATATCATCTGTCTTTGCTTTGCGTGACACCCAGAATACTTGACTGTGATGAGCTTCCCTGGATCCTTCAGTAGCACCATGATTTCCCTCCCTGAAGCACTGGGAAGCTGAGGGTGTCAGGGACAATATCAGAACAGAAGATTCCTTTCTTTCTGTTTTCCTTTCTTTACCATCTTCTCTTTTATGTTTTCTTTGGGCTTCTCATTGCTGATCAAGTAGAAATGCTGTTTAAAAAAGGGAACATTTCCTCCCCTAAGTATTTGTGCTGGTAGTTAATGCATATTAAAACCAAATTATCTTTGAATCGTTCTCCTTTGTCTTTCCCCTTCCTCAATATATTAGAAAGCTGCTCTAAAACAATTTGTAGACTAGTTTGCAAAGGGCAAAGTCTCACTCAGGACTATTTTATTCCTGATTAGCCTGACCACATGTTCAATGAAGTGCAATTATAGATCTGCTCAACAGTGAGAGTGTGGGAACTCAAGGGAGGAAGTCATGACTTGATTTTTTTTCCTCACAAGTGTTTTTCCATTGCAGTAATCAACACTATTCAGCTTATCCTAAGGAATAAGAAAATCTGAAGCATTCTATCTTCCTTCAGACCTTTACTTTTCACTGCTTTTCACTAGTTTGGGTTTTGATGGTCTTGCTTTTTCACTTTGAATACCTTTGTTGGTGTATTTTTTGATATAAAACTCAAGGCTGTGAGTGGAAATGTTTTCTTGCACAAATCTGTTGCTGCATTCATCCTTTCTAGTGGTACCTATTCTGAGTTAAATTGATTAAATTCGCAGACATAGTCAATTCCAAACACAGCAGGCACCTGAATTTCTAGACAAGGGTATTGCCCTACTTGTCCTCTGCTGTTGTAGTGCAGTAGAGTTAAAATAAGAGGAATGTGCGAAAATTAGTCTACTGTCAGTCGATTTATGTGCTCCTTAAGCAGTAGTAACCAATTCTCCCTTTTATATAGATCTATTTCACCATTTCAACAGGAAAATAGCAGAGTCCACCAAAATGGAAAGTGCAAGTTATTAGTCATTTAGTATAAAAGGAGCACACCTGGATTTTCAGCAATTTGTGAAGATCTATTATAAGTTATAACTAATGAACTGACATCATTCCCTGAACTACCATCTGCTGAAGGTGGCAATTATGTAAGAATAGCATCCCCAGTATGGTGGGACTCAAGCCAGTTAACATGCAGGTAGTGTGGGAAGCAGCCCTTCACACAGATGTTAAGTGAAAAATAGACTGTTTGGATGATGTGATGATGAGGATCACAATAAGATGACAACTCTCTTCAAATAAATAACAGAAGTCGTTTAAGGCTCCTGCCCAAGAATAGTTACATTAAATATGTACCTGAGAGATTTGAGACAGGAAGGCAATATAACACAGTGATAATAGGACAACATATTTAGCATGCAGGTAGAAGTGAGAGGAGCTGTTGGTTCCTTTACCTTACACCTCATCTGTCATGAGATCTTGTGTACCTGTAAGGATCCTCTGGCTCAGGGTTCCACAAACAGGTTTCAGCAATGTCTAGCCTATCAGGTGACTCATGGGGCTTGTAAAGCCACTCTGCCTCGGATTGCCTTGAGGCCCCATCTCCACAGAGACAAAGCATGGGGAGCTGTGTAGATAGCTCAGACTTGAGTTGTCCTGTAAGCTGCGACTGAACAGGGCAGTGCTGCATAATTCAACCTGTGTTGAGCCTTGAATTCCTTCAGCAAACACCATGCCCTGAGTCCCAATCAAGCCACTATTCAGCTGCCTGAAAGTAAGAAAAAAGCCAGAGAGTTCCCACTTGACATCATTGGACCCACATAATGCAAAGATATGCAACAGATAGGGCATAAGATAAGGGGAAACACTGCTAATGACACACATGGGAGGTGGTATTGTCCACTTCGGCACAGTCCTGCTCTCTGTCATCAGACATAAAACTAAATAAAAGCCCTTGGATTCAGTCTGAGAAGGGGGAGCCGCTTCTCCAACTCTGCAAGGAGACCCTTCCCCCTTGTCCAGGATGCTGGCTAAGGAAACATACTGAGAACCTGAACCTAGAGAGATGGGTAAGTGAATAGTTGATATGCCTTAAGTTTGTAGTCGCAAGTGATGGACTAACACACATGTAGCATTCAGGGTGCTTGTGATAGCGTATTCCATGAATCTGCTGTGGTTGTAATATTGAATCTTGTGAAGTGCCTATGAGTGGTAGCAGTGACTGACACGAGTCTGTTGCGGGCAGTAGTACTGCATTTCGGGACTACGCTTTTTCTGCAGTAGTGCATTTTGCGAATCTCTTGTGGTTGTGATAAGTGTAGTCATACTTCTAAACAGCAATAGTGTATTTCTCCACCGTCTCCATGAAACCTGCAGTAGTGACATAATGAATCTACACGCGGGTTTAAAATAAATTATTATTATATTTTATTTTTAAAACCCTGCAGTAGAGTGTCTTTCTGTCACAGTACCTCAGAAAGTTACTTGAACAGTACATTACTTTATTACTCCCATTTTCTTGACCAGTGACCCTAGAACTTTTTCAACACCAAATGTTATCTAATCTAACTAATCTAATCTAATCTATCAAAATAAAATCCTGGGCCTGGAGCAGGGGGTGTATATTAATTGGCACTTGAGCAATAATGGCTGTAATGCAATTATGCTGGTGATGTCTAGTGAACAGCTCTGGTCACAAATGCAAATGGCTCATGATAGCCAACCTTATCACCAGCAGCATGCAGATGAGGTAGCTTGACAGCAAGGCTCATGCAAGGTATAATCAGAAGCAAATGCTGTCAAGTGCAGCAGACAGCTGATGATAGCAAAGCTTGGTCTTTTAGCCAGTTTTGCCCAAAGCAGCCCCATGGAAAGCTGAGCTGACTGATGTTGATGCAAGAGAAAAGATAGGGTACAATCATGCAGGCATCTGCAACTGAAAGATGTCTCTTATAGTCCTCCCTCCTTGCAGCCCTTTTTTTTGGGCACCTTTAGCAATGAATAAACAGGCTTTGCAAGCAGAGCATGAACTACTTAAGGGTATAAAGCAATTATTTATGAGTTTATTATGTATGAGCTCTACACTCAGTAGAGCTAGGATTAAAGAGCTACTTCTAGGCTTAACATTACTATGCTCATCATGAGGTCTTTGAAGGCCAGGCAGAGCTTTCTCAGGAGGGGAAGGGCTGACCCTTGCTGCTTCTTGGAGTTGATCCTCAGCACTGCTGACTTGCCATATGCCAATCCCTTGGTTTTTTACCTGTAATACTTTCTACTTTTCATGTCGATGTTTATCCTCTTGAATCCTTGAGCTGCTACCTACCTACCCCGATTCAACAATCTTGACTCTTCAGTTTTACCTTTTTTAATTCACATGGCTCTCCTCCAAAGACCGTTTCACAGCTCTTTTTATACAACTTCACAAGTCAAGAGCTTCAGCGGAAGTTATTTGTGCAGCTGGAATATAGTAGACCTCAGCCAAACCATGGGGAGGGAGAGGGTATTACAGCAGGGGCTACAGAGAAAGTGGTTACAGTTACCCAGGTGTATCACATCAAAAATAGACCTTGGAGCAGGGACACTGAACCTTTTATCTCATTCCTGAAATAGAGGCCATTACTCCTCCCTCTCTTTCCCACCAGTGACTGGTCTCCGAGGCCCCCTAATGACAGCAGCAGCAAGCTGGTCTCATGAAACAGTAAAATCTTTTTCTTATCACCAGTATATAAATAAATAAATAAGTAAAAATAGCTGCTTGGCTTGGAGATTAGCTTGACTACAAGAGCAGCAGTCAACAGCAAGGCAGTATGGTCAGTGTGCCCTATGACAGCATACAGGAAGGCTTAGGGATGACTCGGGGTTTGAGGGCCAAGATTATGTAGGGATGATTAAAAATAAAATCAGTTTCCTCTTGTTCTCCAGGTATCTGTGAAACCTACTTCCTGCAAAGAGCCCTTTTATCAGAGTCTCTAGGTGAGCACAATTATATGCAGGGCGAAACCAGTTCAAATGCCATTTCTTTTTCTTGTGGAACTGCCTGCCAGGTGGGTAGGGATGATCATCTTTCCCAGCATCCCAGTTACTTTAGCATCACTTCTTGCCAGTGAATGGAAAGAGATGAGTTGCCTTCACCAGACCAGAACAGAAACAAGGGAAGACCCGAATCTTTCTCTAGAATCACCCTCTGGTATTCACTGTTACAGGAGGCCAGAGTCAAACAATCTACCCTCTAGTTTTAGATGTGCTAAATGATTTTATGGAAAAACTTTTTTTTTTTTACATGAATTAAACTTAACTATAATCATATCTTTTGCTTCAAGGCATAGACTGATTATTGGAAGAATGTAGGAAAAAGTTCTGTGTCTCTGTCCATGCATGGCATAATGCTGTTGGCTAAATATAATTAATGAAGTTTTTTAAGCACCAGATGCTAGTTGCTTCAGGAGACAGAGAATAAAAAAATAATCTACTACGATTTGACTATATTTTTTTAATAGTTGGTGGGTTCAGGACAGTTTTCTTAGGTGTTTTTTACCTGAGGAGATGAAAAAAGTCACAATACTTTTATTAATTTAGCATAGAAGAAACATTTGGGCTTCGCTTTTCAGTCACTGAAGCTGATGGGAAGTTTGCCAATTACTCCAGTGGCAAAAGAATAGGACTTTTAATTGGAAACATGCAAACCATGAAAAGAAAATCCCAAAGTTTAACATGCAACTCACTGAAAATTCTCTTAGATTTTAGAAATAACCTGATCAAGACTTGGAAGAGAAGTTTTCTGAAGTCGAAATGTCTATATAACAAGCTCCTTCTGCTTCATTTGTTTCCTCAAACAATTAATTCAGTACAAAAGTATTATTCAGCGTAAGTGAATTCAAGGATTTATTTTAATATCTTATCTAATCATTAAAAATCCCAGTCAAACACAGCAAATTTTGCTAGTTTAAAGGCTGATGTCAACACTAAATCCATCCAAAGCCTGTAGGCCTTGTGTCTGGTTAATAAAATCTTTTAAAATATTTAAATTGGGGAGGAGGGGAAATGTTGACTTGACAAATTATAATAGATATAATGTTCCTGAAAAGAACACAGGTACGAAAAAAACTGAAAGCAGAACTGCTTTACTATTGGAAAGCTTCATTGAAGTGCTGCTGGGTTCCCAGACCTTTACATCTCACCCAGCAGGTACAGTGCCTCACCCCCTCAGAGGCACCTTTGCACCATGCAGCTGGGAAGGTGGATGGTTTTGGTTTCCCTGCATCTCATCTACTTAGTAGGTTTTGGAACAGTCTTTTTTATCTCTTTCCTTCACTTTTTTCAGAGCTGGGAGTAACAATGCCAGAAGGATTTAGATGAGAATGTAAGGAGCAGAAATGTGGGGCTCAAATGCACCTTGGCATACTTTTAAATTTGGTTTTGAGTAGCCCTAGCCAATTTTCAGCACCTAGAAATTAAAAAATTGAGTATGTCCATAGTTAGTATTTGACAAATACAAGATAGTTGAACACGACTTAAAATGTTTTTATGCTCTGGCAGCTCAAATGTCAGCGGTATAAAAAGCAGCATACTCAGAGCTGCAAATCCAGCCTTCTCACCCCCACTGCAACTCCCCCACCTTGTTCTACCATTCAGAAACAGCAACGTTACACATCTCCCGGAGACCAACTGATGTCGGGAAATGTTGTCCGAAATATTGCAGCCGTATGCTCAGGTTTTGAAAGGCACTTTAGTAGGGCAAGAGTAAACTTCACGAATGACCCCTGGTCTTATTTTTCTTCAGCCTTGCTGCACAGGGCAGGCCAGGGGCAACACTGACACCTTCTGATAAGAGGTGGGTACATCCATTCCCTTGCTATTTCAGACGAGGGGATGCACTCTGCATCTGCAGCAGTGGGTGGTTCTCACATATATTTCTATTCTATTTCTGTAGTTTCAGGCATCTCCCCAAGTCATTTCAAGCATCGAACCTTTTCCATATTCAGCTTGATACTGGTTTTAGCTAAGAAGAGATGGCAGAGAAGGAAAACAAGGGGGTGAAGGCCTCCAGTGGCAGAATCTGTAAGAAAAAAGGCAACTGTGTTGTTTCTATGGTGAGATCTTCCTGGCTTTAGAAGTTCCGTTGCAGAATAATGCCAAATCTCGGTATTAGATACAGTAATCAGCTCATCAGTCACTGCAGATAAAGACCCTGCAGAAATAGGCTTAGACTTGTTCTTCTTAAAGAATCATTTATGAAGAGACACAGATTAAACTGCAGAGAGAGAGAGAAAGAGAAGGTGGTAAAGTAGCAGATAATAAACACAAAGGCATAGGCTAAGCGAAGAAAATTTCACTTAACACAGATGAGTTGTATCACATTGCTTACAGGGAAAAAACCCAAAATAAGAGACTTGCCTGTTCAAGAATCTAAAAAATGATGCTCACTGAAGTGAGTGTAATGGGATTCCATTTGCTCCAGGAAATCTGGGTAAAATACAATGCCCTGATTTTCCATTCATATTACCATAGCCTCAAAATCCACTTAGCACAGTGACAACATTTTGGGTATCCTGTTTGTGTTTTGTCCAGACAAAGCACAGGTCTGAGATCAGTGCTTGATAGGAGTTGGTGTTATAAATTACAATAAAACCAAGTAACCAGTGGTGGATTAAAAGTAAATGCAACTTAATATGATCAGATCAATATCCTGACCTTGCTCTCCCTACACACACATATCGCTACGGGTCAGACTGCATACAGCACTTGGATTCCTGCCAGGAGAGTTTCCATCAGAAGCTGTCTCTTCCAGAGGTGGACAATCAGGGGACACATTAAAGAATGCTGGTCATCATTCAGCCCAGGCACTAGAGGAGCTTTCCAGAGGAATGCACAGGGAGCAATGGCACATGCTAAGTATATATGCAGTGTACACACTCTTACATATATATATATAAAATATATAATATATATATGGTATATATGGTATACGATATATATACTCACACATGGTTTATGTAATATATATACACACACATATATATGTTTCTGGCACATATATACATATATATATATGTATATGTATGTGGCAGATGTAACACACTTCTTTCTATCCCATACAAGAAATAAATAACCTTATTTACTTTAAAGGGGTAAATAGGGATGAGGCATTGCAAATACGTTTCTTCACTGACAGTATAGGGCTTAGGAGCCCTAGAGAAGAGGGTTTGTGCATAACAGCAGATTCTTACTTCTTTCTTCATCTATGTTGCTACAGTAGTCATGAAAACTTAGTTCACTGAAAGGATCTAAGGTTTCTGGGTTTTTTTAAGTATGACTATATTTAATAGCCTAAATCCAGAATTTGTGAGTCTATTGATATCTGACAGCTAAAGCTTGCTGGAAGTGCAAATTTCTGTATCAGCCTTAATCTTTCTGCAAAGAAGAAGATGAAAATTCTTTGGTGCTATTAGTCGTAAACAGAAGATTAACAGTTTGACTATCTGTTACTGAATAGCAATAAATATACACACTGATACCAAACCTCAGCCTGGCTAATAAGACTCCTCTTGAAAATAATCTTTTAAAAATCTTGTATATTTGTTATTTGCTTAAGGGTGTTCTCCTTGCAAAATCACAGAAGTAAAAACTTATTTGTTTAAATATGAATATTTCTCAGCTATTGAGGTAACTAAATCATACCCTAGGCTTTGCCTTTAGTATTTAATCAATGTATAAAAACCTAATAGGCTCACTGCATTTAGAGTTTGAATTTATGTATAGATTAAATGCTTCTTTGAAGTATTGATCCTTCCCCATTACTTGGAAACGCTCTGCAAGTGTGAGAAAAGTAAAGTAGAACTTTCACACCCTAATGAAAAATCGTATTTTTAGATTGTATACTACAGTTGCAACAGGCTTCAAAATCAGAGGTAGATTTTGCATCCATTCTGCATTCAGTGCAGTGCATCTGACTAGAAAAGTACTTTTATTTAACAGTGAGACCCATATGAGAGAAACAGTAACATGTATATACTAAAAGGATTTTTAAACTCCCTGTCTCTGGTCTATGGGACCTTTCTTCTTGGTTAGGTTGTGACATTGTTTTCAACACCCTGATGCTGCCCTGCCATCTCAGGAACAGCACGTTATCTTCTGTTGCTGATGGGCTGCACGGTCACTAGTGACCATAAGTCTGAGGACATGGGTCTGGGGCTGATCATCAGTGGGGGTTACTGATCTGCTCAATGCCATAACAGCTGGAAAGAGAGGTCTTACTGGTGAATAGAATACCTTGGCCATGGAAACGATTCTGTAGTAAGCATGACAAGGACAAGAGGGCAAGAAGAATTCAGGTATTTTACATTATACTTTCACAAGAAATTTGAGGTCTATTAAATGGGCTTCAAAACACACAAAGCTAAGGAAGGAGAGAGGATTTTACACCATAAGCCAAGTCTCTGTGGACAGTAGGCTGCTTCCTCAGTTGAGAGCTCCTTTGGAGGCTTTCAGAGCCCATTTAAGGAGAGCAAGTCTGGTGTTCTTTTTGTATCATGAAGCAGGAATAGCATTATTAGAGAATTTCTATACTATTTAAGAACTTCAGTCAGCTACCAGCCTAGCACATGAGGGAGTCCAACTCCTAAATGAGATTTTTTTTCATGGCAGAACATTATTCTCTGACCTTTACACAAGACCCCTCTGACTTTTAATCTTTTCTCTTATTTTAATGGTCTCCTGCACTTCCTCAACAGAATCCTGGTGCTATGTTCAGGTAGTACCAGAAGTTGGTATTCTCTTAGTCATCATCTAAACATATTACAATTGATGAACACACTTGCTGAAGAAAAATGTCTGTGATGGACAATTTTAGCCAAAGGACAGACAACACTAGATGGAGAGCCACTACATACATCATTGCCAGGAGTTCCTGGAAAGTGACCAGAAGCTGCAAATATTTTCTCTTAGTTTTGAGTTGTCATTGAAACTGCAGAAGTGGGACTGGAGAACCATGAAATGAGGCAGCATTCACGTCCAAGTAAAACGTAATCTGTAATAGTCAATGCTATCTGTACTGAAGTCCTTCTAGACTTCATCCTTCAACAGCTCTTTGAGGTTCAACATAAGAGGAGGTCTCATACTTGCTGCTTCTGTGCTTACTCTGAAAAAAAAAAAAAAGAATGATCTTTCAGTTTCCTTTCTGCCACTTCATCATCATGCCAGGCTTCCTCCTTATTTCACTTTCTTCTCTCCCAATCTTCTTGGGACCACTTTTTTTTTTTGTCATGGAACTGCTACAGATCAGTCTGTAGCAGAAAGTTTTTATATGTATTCCCTGCAAATAGAGAAAGTACCAAAGCAAGAGTTTCCTATGCCTGGCATTGTCAGGCTGTGTTATTACTTCTCTGTATCCCTGCAGAGAAATAAAATTCACCTCTTGTTATTTAAAAAAAAAAAAAAGAAAAAAAAAAGGGAAGAAGAAAAAAAGGGGGGCTTTTTTTTTTTTTTTGCTTGAGTAAGTCAAATTTAAAAGCAGGACTTGATTGGCAAGGAGGAAAATTAAATGCATTAGAATATATAATCAAGATGTAGAAACTATTTCACTACGGTGGCTCGTGTTTAGCTTTCTAAGGCTTTTCTTTTTCACATCATTCATCCATATAATTATTTCCCATATTTAATTTGTACTGAAGCACTGATTTTACTCTGCTTGTGCACATGGTAACTCCAGTGTTCCCTAGAAGTGGGAAAGAAACATCCTTCTGAAGACCAGTTAGAGTCAAACTCCAGCTGTTCAGCCTTGCTGAGGACTGCCCTAGCAGCATCTCTCCCAACTGCAGCAGCAGCAGGATATACACTCTGCTATTTGTTGACTGTCTCTGTGGAGAAAATCACTAATCCTCATTGCAGAAATTTCAGAGTGAAACCATCTAACAGAATAAGCATTGAGAACCTACCAAACAGGCCTGATTTGTGCAGAAGACTATATCCAGTAAAAATTTTAATACAAGGAGTTCATTTTTTTATGCTGGTATTCTGCCTTAGTTTGGCTTCATTCTTTCCTATACAGCTTTTATATGAATTAAGCCTGGATATGAAAAGCAAGCTTTGTCATTTCAGGGGTTGTTTTTTGTTGGATACTCGCATCACTGACTGCTGCAAGTACTCCAACTGTATACAAGTTCACCACCACCAAGCTGTAGGTTCTTTTGCACAAATGCCGTTATGGGAAATAGTTGTTAAGGGCAAAGGAGCCCAGGAGGGCTGGATGTTCTTCAAGAAAGAAATTCTGGATGCACAAGAACAGGCTGTCCTGGTGTACCAGAAAAAGAGTCAGTGAGGGAGAAAACCAGCTTGGCTGAGTAGAGGGATCTGGGTGGATATCAGCAAAAAAGAAAAGTCTGTGAGCTTTGGAAGAAGGGGTAGGTGTCTTGGGAGGACTACAGGGATGAAGTAATATAATGTAGAGAGAAAATCAGAAGGACTAAAGCCCAACTACAACTCAGAATTGCCAGTTCTGTGAAGGATAATAAAAAATCTTTCTACAGAAACATCAACAGCAAAAGGAGGGCCAAAAACCATCTACAGCCCTTACTTGATGCAGGGGGAACATTAGTGACAGAGGATGATGACAAGGCTGAGGTACTTAATTCCTTCTTTGCCACAGTCTTTAAGAGTAAGGTAAGATGTTTCATAGATATTCAGCTTCATGAGGTGGAAGACAAGGAGGGAGAGCAGAACAAAACTCCCATTATCCAGAAGGAAATGGTTAGAGACCTGCTAGGCCAATTAGACATTCACAAGTCTGTGGGGCCCAATTGTTTCCACCCTAGGGTATTGAGGGAGCTGGTGGAAGTGCTTACCAAACCCCTTTCCATCATCTACCAGCAGTCCTGGCTGACTGGGGAAGTTCCACTCAGCTGGCAGATGTTGCATCCATTTACAAGAAGGGTCAGAAGGAGGACCCAGGACACTACAGGCCTGTCAGTCTGACCTCAGTGCCAGGGAAGATCATGAAGAGGGTCATCTTGGGCACTATCACACAGCACTTGCACAACAGGCCCATTCAACATGGGTTTATGAAAGGCAGATTCTGCCAAACTAACCTGATCACCTTCTATGATAAGGTGACACACTTAGTGGACAAGGGAAAAGCTGTGGACGTAGCATACTTGGACTTCAGCAAAGCCTTTGACATGGTTTCTCAAAGCATTCTGATTGAGAAACTGGCTGCCACTGGCCTGGACAGGTGCACCCTCTGCTGGGTAAAAGAAATGGCTAGACGGCCAGGCCCAAAGAATTCTGGCAAAAGAAACTAGATCCAGCTTGAGTCTGGTCTCAAGTGGTGTTTTCTAGGGCTCAGTTCTGGGCCCATTTCTGTTCAATATCTTTATAAATGTCCCGGATGATCAAATGTTTTCTCAGTAAGTTTGTGGACAACCTTGTTATGAGGTTCAACAAGTCCAAG
Source organism: Zapornia atra (assembly GCA_013400835.1). NCBI lineage: Eukaryota > Metazoa > Chordata > Aves > Gruiformes > Rallidae > Zapornia > Zapornia atra. Next base: position 47,275 of record VZTU01012781.1, on the reverse strand, counting down.
TGCAGAGTCCAGCACTTGGGACATGACAACCCCATGCAGTGCTACAGGCTTGGGTAAGACTGGCTGGAGAGCTGTCAGGCAGAGAAGGACCTGGGGGTGTTGGTTGACTGCTGACTGAATATGAGCCAACAGTATGCCTGGGTGGCCAAGAAGGCCAATAGCATCTTGGCTTGTATCAGAAACAGCGTGGCCAGCAGGTCCAGAGAAGTGATTGTGCCCCCGTAGTTGACATCGGTGAGGCCACACCTCAAATACCATGTTCAGTTCTGGGCCCCTCACTACAGGAAAGACATCAAGGTCCTGGAGCACCTCCAGAGAAGGGCAACCAGGCTGGTGAAAGGGCTGGAGAGCAAGCCTTACAAGGAGCAGCTGAGGGAACTGGGGTTGCTTAGCCTGGAGAAGAGGAGGCTGAGGAGGCGGGATCTTATCACTGCCTACAATTACCTGAAAGGAGGTTGTAGAGAGATGGGTGTCGGTCACTTTGCCCAAGCAACAGGTGATAGGACAAGGGGGAAAGGACTCAAGCTGGGCCAGGGCAAGTTCAGATTAGACATTAGGAAAAAAATTTTCACTGAAAGGGTTGTCAGGAATTGGAACAGGCTGCCCAGGGAGGTCACCAACCCTGGATATATATGAAAGATGGGTAGGCGAGGTGACTGGGGATATGGTTTAGTAGAGGATAGGTACAGTTGGACTTGATGATCTCTCACTCTATCAAAAACTCCTTTATCTAAGCCCCGCATTGCCTAAAAGAGAAATGTACACTATGTGTCACTTGGACAATATTTCACACATTAGCAATTAAGTTTTCAACTCACAAAACATTTTGTTGTTATGAATTCATCCAAAGGAAAAAGCAAGCATATTTCCTATATTAACAGACATAAATCGTGAAATCAAAGCACCTGTGAACCAGAGCTGCTTTCCTGTGATGTTTGGCAACTGATCTCATACGATAATGAAAGATGGCAGACAAAGGTAATAGTTAAGGAAACAAAAATGCAGCAGGAACTAACACCAGGAGAAATTTCAAAGCATTGTATAGAACAGTACACAGTAAACATTGCCAAAGTCAGGAGAGCACTAGCAAAATGTACAAAGCTATTGGATTGTGTAGGATCCCAGTGTGCCAAAACACAATGTCATTTGCTGGAGCTGAGAAAGAAATGGAGTGATGTCAATATAACAAATCCAGACCAATTTTGGGATAGATTTGACTACATAATATATAGTGGGGTCCTTCCATTCAGCTTCCTGTACTGTACATTTTCCAGCAATGCAATGACATTTGTATGTGACATAGTCTGTCATCATAGACTCCCGGGTTGGCAGAATAGAGCAATGCCTCTTCTAGGGTCATATATTTTTCATTCCTCTTTTAATTATCATAAATGCTTTCATACAATTCTGACATTGATAGAGAAAACCCGCAATCTCAATAAAAGTATTGAACCCTGAAAATTAGACTCAAATTTATGTGGCAGTTTAGAAGCATGATGCCTCAATTCCAACAGACACACATTTTGCAAGCACTGGGAAGCCATTACCTGATTAGGTTTCTCACGGTTACAACACACTGTTGCACCATCTAGAAAGAGTTGAAAATTACTGAGTCTCCTCATTTTTATGGTGCATCATAAAATATTTTTTCCCTTGTAGCTGTGCCTCCAACATTCTTATAGCCTAATGTTTCTTAATTTGAACTTATTTTCCAGGTCATCAATTCAGTTGTCCAATGCTATTGTCCTAAGGATTTACGACCAGATCACTGTTTTTCAAGTACAATATTTCTCTGCTTCTAGTTTTGGCTCAGCTTTCTGTAATGTGAGTCTAATATTTCTGTTGTGATCATATAAACGGTATCAGCCAGTGTAATCCTGTCACATTGAGCAAGACTGGTTTATTTCATAAATGAAGTGCATGTTTCCAGATGCTCAGATACTTTACATAATGGAAGGAAATGAAATCAGATCAAATTGAGAAAATCAAATTGAATAAAAGAGTAGGACCACCCTTCTCAGAAGAAGAGGTGGAATTCTGAAGTAATTCTCTGCCCAGAAACTACGCTTTACTGCATTCATTCATACCAGCAGTAGTATAAAAAGTTTTAAGTCCAAATGCGTTTTACACTCAACTCTTACAGTAACAAACACTGTCAAGACCCAATTCTACTTCCCTCAAAACCTACACCTGCTTTGAAGTCAGACCAGGGTGCAGAGGGGTCCCTCCAGGGTCATCAGTGTAGAGGAGCAGTTGTTTCACAGTCCATCACCTTCTGGGACCTGCTGTCATCTTAGCAGTAGACAAAGGGCTTTTTCAGGACTACCCATAAAACTTCAAAGCTCATTGCATCAGTGTAGTGATCTGAGATAGAGCTAAATTTCTCCATAGTAGCTTGTATGTAGCTATGTTTTAGGTGTTGCTGATCAGTGCTTACACAGGGCCAGAAAAGATTCACATTTTCACATTTTAAGCTCTTCTGAAAGAAAAAAAATAGACAGACATGCAAATTAGCAAACTTTTAGCTATAGAAGTCAAACATTAGGACACAGAAAGAAACTGAGAAAAAGTCTTGTGGAGAATGTAAAGGATTAATGTGGACGAGGATAAAGTCTCTGAAATTCAGACAGGAAAAGGAGATGCAAAAAACCCTGTGAGTCTCCGAAGTATAAAGGAGAAGACGATCTAAGGTGTGAGGGTATCTACAGAGTGTATAAGTTTCTCATAACCTCCATGAGAGATATAAGTGGAAACTAGACAGAGGAGACAGTCCTTGCAAGATTTCTTGTAGCTAGAAAAGTACATTGCAAACTCTGTTGGTACCAGCCAGTAAGTCTTCTCCAAGTGACTTGAATCTATATACTACCCCTAGTTCTTATCCTACCCCTGGTTGATCTGAGAACACCAAACAGCAAAAATGCTGTATGATAGAAGGGATGGTGATTAGCAACATACATGTGTGCTGCTTTACCCTGGCAGCCAAAGTTCTGAAGCTAGAATTTTTATTTTAAAGGTGGGGAAAAAATATTGTAGTTAAAACACAATTTTCTGGGTATTTCCAAACTGAGCATTGTTCTCTTCCGCTTGAACCCATTTCTTCCAGCAGCTACATATATATATATTTGAGTAGCAGCCTTCTCAGCCACCACTGCCAAAAGTTCTGCCTGGGCCTTCATGCTCACAGTGTCATGGCACCAAACTAGCCTTTTTTTCTTCTTTTTTTTTGTCCAGTTGCAGGGAAATAAGGGAGTAAAGTTAATGGGAAGAACTTTGAGCAAGAACTTCATGGTTCAGGCCTGAAGGAGCAGGGTAGGCTGCTTGTCATGCAAAGCACCAGCAGCAAAGCTCCCAGCCAACCCTGGAGCAACAATAAGGAGGGAGCTGGGGAGCTGGCTGGTGAGAGCTTTTTAACAACCAGTTCTGCTTAAGCAGACTGAGCTTCACAGACTGGATGTCTCACAGTAGTAGAGGTAACATGAAAATTAATCCAAAAGCATGCATGAAATTAATGAAGTTGGAAGAGAAACACTCTATTTCCATGTAGGGATGAGGTAATGATATGTGATCTTCTGGGTAATTTGGATTAGACAGATTGGGAACTACAGTAATGAAACTGAAATGCAGTTGAATCAGGAAAAAGGGCTTTGGCAGAAGAATCTCTGAGAATTCTGTTAGTCTTTTGGACTGAAAAACTTACAGACAGAAATTATATGATTATGAAATCAAAGTTGTGTCAAATGTCAGCTAGGTGACATTAGAGATGAGTGTGAGACATGAACTGAGAATAATGGAGCTGTGTCTGTGTCTATGCTCTCATGCAATATGTTGCAACACCAAAATATATGGGAATTGAGTCATCATGACCTTTCTACATGACATTATCTCATCAATTGTATTCTCATTTCCAGAAAGTAGCAATTCTATTTTCTTTAGTCTTCTGTAATTAGTTACAAAGTTCTGGATTACAAACGGGAAAATCTAATACTTGATCAAGATTTCTTGAGCACAGTTTTCTTTCCTAGTGTGTCTGAATGCTTTATTAATAGCTTTTAGCTAGTTTACATTTAAATTTAAGTCATATTAGAATTCATGTATTCCACTGATATACTAATCTGTTTCTCAGTTTATGTCAATTTGGGAACTCGCTACATCTCTGAATATTTTGTACTCAAATTAAAACTGTTTAAATATGACAATATTTTATGACATGTTTAACAAATTAATTGCAAAAGGTTAAAAACTTCATCATGAACCACTGAATTAATTTATCAATACGAGTCTGTTAGTACTGTTATTTATAATCCACATTTGTTGCAGACATATACAGAAAAAATAGTGGGAAATTAAAAAAGAAGATCTGGAGTCAAGCTTCATTTAATGCAGTACCTTCAGGTAGTCTGTGTTTCACCAGTATGATGTGGATGGAATAAGTTACAACAGTCAGGTTTTATCCCATCTGGGTGCTGCTCAGTTATGAGTGGAGTCAGCTGCAGGACCACATATGCTTTCAAATTCCCTGGGTTCTGTGGGGTAATTGGTCTCATCTCCTGGCTTTAGATGAGCACAGGCATTCATGGCTGGTGGAGCCATTACAGTAGCAGAACCTGTGGTGTCAGACTGCTGGAGTTGGGAGCTTCTAAGATTTTTGTCTTCTGGTGATTCTGTGCTTTGCATACTGCAGAAAGGTGTGCGTTTACCTTGGGCGTATTGCAGAAAGGTAGTTTAGCAGCCAAAGCTCCTTTATACAATTTCTATTTCAAGGTTAAAGTACCTACTTTAAGAATAAGCAAAAAAGACCCCCGCTTTGTCTTACGGGAGGAAAAAACCCAAACCCACAACCAACTATTTTCTTTTTCTTTTTTACTTCTTAACCACTCCCCACCCGCCCCCCGCCCCAATATATTTCACACCTCCATGTACACGGGTGATGAATAAGTTCTTTAAATAAGGAAGTCCTTCCTCTACTTTGTTTCAACTGTGAAGGCTCTTGCTTTGAAAAACAGCTCTGCTTTGAGACATGATCTCCCCCTGGTGCTGGACTACTTGACCTTCTTGGTGAGTCCTATGTACAAAGAAATCCAGGATCAATTGCCCTTCATTCCCATTATTCCTAATGGCAAGTTTTTCAGTCTTTTTGGCCCTCGCTCCTTCTATTATATTCCATCTTCTCAACTAGTCTTTCAGCAGCAGCCACCCCACCTGCCACCCCTAAACTGAGCCTCTGTTCCATAATGAGGGCTCTAATATATATATGGTGAGGAGAGAGAAACAGTTCTCAGGATTTAAAACATACAAACAAATAAATAAATAAATGATCTATGTTTAATCTTAAGTCCATCTGCACTACATCAGCCTGTCCATTACAGAGTAATTAAGTATATGTATGTAGTCATTCATAAGCAGAGAAGGGAAAGTTAGCACAAGCATATAGAAGCTGTTGTACCTGTCTGGGCAAGTGGTTTATTATCTGCAGCTGCATCTGATAATATCACAAGGGAACCTACATTAGCAGCCCAAAATGGAGACATTTGCTTTTGGATTCGTTTCTAATCTTGGTTTTTCTTACGTTTGAAATGTCTGTTGACTCTGTTTAAAATATCCTATCCAATACCACTGGTTTGGTAAAGTGGAAGGTGAGGTGTGTGTTTATTCCAGGAAAACTTTCAAGTGGCTGCACTAACGATGTGTACCTGAGGAGGTTACCATTCCCTCAGTTGGTTGGTTTTAGAGCCTGACAAATTCACAAATAATGTACAAGAAGGACTCAGTGTACCACAGTGTAACTATTTTATTTTTAGTCTCCCTGAATCAAGTGAGAGGTGAGAAGTGGGAAAGGAAGTTATACTGGAGGAACATTTCAGAAATGTCAATAGGCTGTCAGTAAAGCCCTAGAAACCAAAGCTGTGAACTACTTTGATTTCCTGACCCTCCTCTGAGCCCTTTTATTTTCCAATCATCATAAACAAAACTCTCACTTAGGGGGAAAACATCGTGGCAAAATCCTAAGGTTGCTGCAGGTGATAACAAAAATGCGGGTTCCTTGTTGGCCAAGAGGCAACCTCTGGTACTTGACGCACTTCATATCTCCAGGAACTCTGAGAACGGAGCGGAATAATAATCAAGTAGCACTTCGTAACAACTGCACGGTCATTACAAAGGGTTAATAAGTAATTAATAGTTACAGGCATGAACAATACCTCCTGTAGGAAGCTATGAGCCCACAGCTTCAAGGTTATAGAGTGATAAGCAACTTAACAGCCTGCTGGGATTTTTAACAACTGATTAAAGATTTATTGATAGAGTTATTCATAATTTATTAACTCTATATAAACTGTTATATGTACTCTTAGATTAAAAGTGTGATAGAATAAGCTTATGGTAGAAAAAAAAAATCAGGACTTACTTTAAAAAAGACTCTATTTAAGTAATACCAGTAAAAAACTAAAGCTTGTTTTGGTTTAAGGGGAGAGAGAGGAGAGGAAGAAACTGATCTGTTTCACTGAAAATAAAATACAATATAACATATACAAAATCTTCTTATTTTAAATAAAAGGCTATTTTCAAACTAGTCTTTGAAATAGAAGGAACATTGTATACTAACAAGATTAAGTTTTTAAAGAGAGGTGGGTGGGTGAAAACTCCAGAAGACCTGTCCAAAGGGGATAGGATGGGCATGACTTGCTGTACAGTGCTGAGACAGCACAGCTTCATTTCTGCACTTCAAATGCATGTTCCTCACTTGGTCTTTGGTTTCACTCTGGAAAGAGACAATATGAGCAGCGATGTTTCACAAAATGTTGTATAAGAATTTCAGTCTGTAAAATATCTTACTGTAAGATGACTTTTCTTCTGTCGGCAGACTTACACAAGAGCTGGAAGAGAACAAATTGTTTTACTGCTTGCCAGCTCCTGACATTTATTGTTGTATATGAAGAGCGATAAGGAAAGGTGAGGAAAAAAACTTTACGCACCAGGACAAGAGGAAGGTCAGATTAATATTGTCTGCCATGTGGTTCCTGCCCAAGAAAGGGAGAGAAAGAGGTGAGGGAAAAATGGGCAATTGTGATTTGTTGTTTCAGAAACAGAAGTTTCAAATAGATTTATTGGTATTGTTCAGCACATAGACAAGTTGTGACACTGAAAAATTTACTTTCTGAAGCAAACCTGGGGTGGTTTTTTTTGGTTTTGGGGGTTTTCTTGGAGTCAGGATGTACCTTGCCTCTGTCCAGTCCTAATTATCTAGCATATAAGCTGTTGATTTTTTTAAAACTATGCTTTTGAAAAGTGACTTTGCTCTACAATATGATATGGCTGTACACTTTTAGTATTTAATGAAACCAACAAAATATGATCTTAAGTTTTAAACAGTTTAGTAGCAGTTACAGGAAGGTCTGAACCCCTCTAAGCTGAACCCTCTCTCAACGTCTGTGAACACGTGTGTCAGGCCAGCCATGTCTGCATATCCACCGCTGGCACAGCAACTGCAGTATGAAGTCTGTTGGGTGCAAACATTCCTGTTAGTGGAAACCTTTTCAAATGCCAGTCCCTGTCAGAGGTGTGCTCCCCCAAGCCGTGCAGTTCTGCAGCCTCTCTGCTGCTTGGAGGCCTCAAAACTGCCTGTCATTGCCTCTGGCACCATTCCTTCCAGAGTGGAAGGACATCCAGATATTATGCTGCGAATTCATGGGAAGAAATCTCCACAGTGGCAGAGACAAGGGCTGCCACCATTATAAATGCCTTATGCTGGAAGTAAAAAACTGTGTGCCCAACCAGTGTGGTCAGGTACAGAGGTGCCGGAGTGAGGGAGGGAGGGAAGCTGGCATAGCAGTGCCTAGGTTCCTTGCCTTGGCCTGGGGTAGGCAGGAAGAGCTGTCAGAGATGGAGATAGTTCCTAGGCACATGAGCTCAGTATTGCCTCATCTCATGTAGGCATCTAAAAGTTACTTCATAGTCAAGGAAGATAAATAGCTCCAGAAGCATCTCTGACCTATCTTTTGCATCTCTCTGTATTAGATGATTATTAGAGAAATAAAGATCTAATGCTCATAAGAGTCCTGGGTGACTAGTTTCAGTGTAGACAATTACCTTCCAGACTTTCATGTCTGGGGTGTGTATTGACCACACACAGAGCCATAAAGCCAGCTACGTCTCAGTAAATAACATAAGCAGCAATCCCAGCAGGTCCCTTTGAATACAGGGCCTCAGTGAGTCATACCAATCAAACCTGTTTAAATCTGTCTCTGGTTTGTGCTTTCAAATATCCTCACATGCTTTCACTGTCAAATGCAACTATTCAAACTGCAGTTTTGCAAATACGCTAGAATTCTTTGTGTCTCTGAATAGCTGGAGAAGAAATAAGATAATTAAAAGGTGGTCCCATTATGAGTAATTTAGATACATATTACCTGCCTTTTCCTCCAGTCTTTTAGTTTCCTCTTCTCAGTTTATGGACTGAATGAAAAAATGTGGTGAGTTTTTTTTTTCCCAGGTTTCCTAATGAAATAGAGTTTGAATATGCATGTAATATTTAAGTCCTTTCAGTCTTAAGCTACAATGCAAACAAGGTACTTATTTTTTATCATGTTTCTATTCCATTCAGCTGTGACATAGAAGAACTCAGTTTCAAATGACATCTTACCGCTATCCATTTGTGTCAGTTTACCTTTAAGTTTGCTAAAGAATATTAAAGTATTACTGGTATGAAATAGATCAACGTGTAACTCTGGTGCTCTAGAGCTGCAAGAGATTTGGTCCTGCACCTCTGAAGTCAATATGACAGCTGCCATGTATCAGAATAGGAGTGGGTCTCTGGTCATTCAGGGCTTAAGTAGAAAGAGTAGAATAAAATTAACGAAACACAAAATAAGTCATTGAAGCAAAATATAAAGAAAGAGAGACAAGAGAGAGACCAGAGAAATATAGACTGTGAGAACAAGATTAATAGGAAAAAAAAAAAAAAAGGAAAATTATATGTTCTACTATTTTGAATTTTTGGGAACAGAGATATTAAGCATCACCAGGTAAACCAAGCTCAAGAGCCTGGTCTAATCAGTGGTTCCCCTGAACAGGACAGAACTAGAAGCACAGCATCACTGTGCCATGGGCTGCAGTCAGGGCAGTCCTATGCAATGTGGAAGAACAGAAAGCAAGGACTCAAGATCAACTGATCTGTCACAGATACACCATGCCAAATTACCAATATCACATCTGTTTTCTCTCCTGTCTTTGTCTATCTCTGACCCACACTAATCCCATATTAATCCTGGACCTGAAGTAAATTTATGGTTGCTCAAATTTTGCACTAAGTAATTTTAGAGTGTTTTTATGGTGAATTTTCATTTTTCAGCAAAAAAAAAATCTTATTGGAAAAGTCCTACCCAGGGTCTGCATTTGCATTTAATAGCAAATGTCTTTCCCTGCAACTTGTGCAGGCAACAGTTAAGCCTTTTGTTCATGTAAGAAGACACACATGGAGAATCACGTCCTCCCTTGACAGAGAAATGTTCTGTTGTTCCTTATTCTTATGTCTGAGCAAATGAACCACTTGTACACCCTTCCTCCTGCAACACACATGTTTTTCTACTAATCTAAAGTTATACATACACATATATATATATATATATATATGTTGGCCTGTATGCCTACTATGTATTCACAGGGAAAAATAATGGGTTTTTATAAAATTTCCTTCCTGGAGGCATCGAATCCATCTGCAAATTTGTCACACTTTTCTGATCAGTTATCCTCCTGTTGATCTCCAGCTACCACTGGGGCAGGTGCTCTTCTGGCCCCACTGGAATGTCTTCACTTCACAACTTGGGAAATAACACAGTCTCCATCAATACATTTTGCAACCGATCATAATAGAGAAGTATAGGATGCATGATTGGATGGACTGAAAATAGAATAATAGAAAATAGGTTTGGGAAAGAGGTCAAGACATCATCTACCCTGCAGAAAGACCAAAGCAGTCTACCTTTTGCTAGACTTTAGAATGTCGCCCAACCTGTGCTGGCCGTCTTTCAAGAACACTCCACACAAACACATATACAAAAAAACCCCAAACCCAACAAAAAACACCTCAAAATTATTCAGACCACATTTTACTATTTAAATATTCAACTATTCTGCAGGCTATAATGCATTTCCTAATCCCTAATCATTTTTCAAATTAAGCCTATTGCTTTTTATTCTAGCTAAAGTGAATATGACAAGACAGTTTATCATCATAATCTTTGAAACTAACCTTCCATGTATTTAAAATCTGCTGTCATGACTCCTTTACTCTAGATAACTCAGCTCCTTTGTATTGTCTTCAAAAATTGTGTTATTTAGTCCTCTGTGCATTCTGCTTTTTGTTATTTTCCTTCAGCTAGCTCTTGTGTTACAGACTTCTCCCACTGCATTTCTATCAGATGCAAGACCACTATTCCAAATCTTAAAGTATATATAGTTGAATATACCAGTGTGCTATTCATGGGTTGGTCTTATTCTGCTTTGGGGCTGGTTTCTTTGGGGGTTTTTTTGTTGGGTTGGGTTGTGTTTTTTTACAAAACATTATGTTTTTAGATGTCTTCACCCTGTCATCCACTACACCTCCCAGATCCTAGACAGATGCTCCCCAGTCTCTGTTTGCACAGGTGATCATTCCTACCTAGTATAAAACTTCAAATTTATCTTTAATGCGGTACATCTATTTTCCCTGGTGACTTCTTCAATTTGCCAAAATTATTTTGACTTCTAATCCTGTCCTTCAAAGTGTTTGCAGTCCTTCCCAGAATGAACTGATTTGCAAGTTTCAAAAACTGTGTTCCCTATGCCACTATCCAAGGTGATTGGTTAAAGTACTGAATAGATATGGCCCCAGAAATTTTGCTTCAGGTTGAGAACATGCCATCAACATTATTCCTTAAATATATTTTTCTAAGTAGACATCCAGAGTGTTTAATTTCTTCCCCTTTACTAGTTGTCTGCTGTGTATCAGATGGTTGTCCTAGTTATTTCTGAAAACTCTTGGTTTCCTTACATTCCTGATTGGGGGAACCATAATATATCTTCATCAAGCAAAATTCCTTTTCACTTTCATCATGGCTGAAAAAATAATTTAATTTTGTAATTTTTGGATCCTTTCTGGTATTTTTGCTAAATGATAAAGTTTATTTTGTAGACAAGATTAAGGCAGGAAGCCACAGATAACAGTTGATTGCAACAGGGGGTTATTTATTTGTAAGAAAGGGTGTTAAAACCAAGGGAATGAGAAAAATCTCCTAAGAAGTTACATAGTCTCTTCTAACCTTCATGCTTCATATCCTGTTGGTGAATCAAATTTTTATCCCATTTTTTAACTGTTGCTCCTCCTGACAGGATATTTGTTCCTCCTGTGCTTGGGAACTACCAATAACACCATGGATGCTAGAATAAAGTAACAATTGACAATAACATTGAAGAAACATTATGTGATAATTCATTAATCTATTTTCTGTATGACACCAGTAGATTTTAATGTTTGGTATATATAGCCTGTCAAAATCTTCATTTAAACAGTATCTTTTTTCATATTTTAAATCACAGCATTTCATTTGGACAAATAAAGAAAGACAGAGAGATCTGTCTTCTGGAAAACTAAACCAATATAAAAACAGCTAACCCTGGAACTGAATTTCCTTGGTTGCCTTGTTTATGATCAATAGTATTGTGAGCATGTCAGATAAAAATAACAGAATATTTCAAGTTTTTGGTCAGGAGTCATTCCTTCAAAGTATTTTCGTTTCGAGTTTGTTTTCATTCCACATATGTATTTCAGACAGAAAATCATAAATAACCTTTCATATCATAAAAGCACTGTTATATACAAAAGGAGAAATCAAAATGAAACAGATGGATGTATCGGACATGAGATTCCGATCAGTGTCTCTGTCTTACTCTGTATTTTGTATAGTAAATGAATCATCTTTGACAATATGTAGGTAGAAGGCACTGAAAATGGTGGACATATAATTTTAAAACCACATTCAGCTTACGCAGAAGCATGAAACATTGTAGATAACTGACCAGTATAAATGCATGTTTTTATTATTGCTTTCTGGAGTCTCTCAGCCCCTTCACCCTATGGTATTTGCAACTGTCACTTTATTGTAACTTGTTATAAATTAAGGTGAAGGCATTTCTTCTCTACAGAGAAGTCTTTTTTTTCTCTCTGTTCATACAGCAGTAGTGAGGAGCTAAAATGGAGACAGTTGGGAATCAGCACTACTGAAGTAACAATAACAGTTACAACAGTATTTTCAGTTATTATTATTATCTTTAGAAGCTAGATATACTGTACGCTCAAGGTTTAGGACTAGAGAAATCCTTTGCCAAAGCAGACATCATCTAAAGGATGGCCCAAATTCAGTAACAAGTCAGACATGGTTATACAGAACCTGGAAAGTCTTAAGGGCTTTGGGTTTGGCACATGACTCAGGTCACATCAGTTAATCTCACCACTTAGCATAAATCTCCATCTATTTCTTATACACTGATGGTACTGAATGCTAGTTATGACTTCTCTTTTAGGAACCCTTATGTTTTGCAGAAGAAGAAAGAATTTGGTTTGTAACTTTTTATTATTTCCTTTCCACAACCAGACCATTTCTGTGGACGTAAGAATAAGCTTGCTAAAATAGTTGGATGAGTGGAAGGCTATAAAATATATCTCAGCCTGTAATACTCCTTTCGTCTATAACAGCTGGACTGAGGGAAAGACTCTCTGTTAAACTTTGGATGAATTCACTAACAGTTATCATAGTTATTAACGAGATAACTGGTTCCAGCTTTTGCACAGAAATAGCTACTACAGATTTTTTCTTTCCAGAAAAGTTTCCTCATCAAAGCAGTGAAACAGCTTTTTTTCAACACCTCTGTTCAAGCACCCAGGGTACCTCTAGCTTTCCATCTAGTGAGACCAATTTTCGTGGTGGTATGCTTCCTAACCTCATAAATACAGACAGAATGGATGCTTGTTTAATCCCTAAATGGTATAGGATATCATATACCTGTCCACATATTTTAACAGCTTTCCAGTTCACAGCTGTCACTCTTTATAGGGCATCACCCAAGAACTGCTGTGGTAAGTATTGTTACAAGGAGACTGGTTAGCTAGTTGTNCCCCAACAAAAACCCAACAACCCTTCTGTGACTGCTGAGGCAACAAATAGATGAGTAATCCAGTAGTGTAATGTACAAGACCAAAATGTGCCATAGCATTTTGTAAAGATTATAGCATTTTTTGTTGATAGGTCCTCCATATGACAGCTCTTTGTTTGCAGTATGTGACCTCCTCTGTGAAATGTTGGTTTTGAAGAGCCATTGAGTAGCGTGCCTTTCACTTCACGAAGAGGGATGGCACAGGCCACAGGGAACTGCAACCCACTCTTCTATTTTATAAAAGAAAATTCATTACTGTTATGTACTTCCCTACATGGTGTTCACATTCTGAAACAGTAAAAGCTATTCATATTTTGCTCAACCTAGCAGTCTGAAATTCCAGAAGACATTGAAAACTTCCTGAAGTTGAATACATTTGAAAATTTATTTTTCATGTTTTCTTAGCAAAAGTGAAAATAAAAGCTTTTTAATGATTCCTAAGAAATGCTGCTTATATCTGCCAAGTTTTAGTCTCTTTGGTGGATCAGCATGCATACTGCTTTCTCTTATATGAAATGAGAAATATTATTGGCACTAGTTTATATATGTCAGGGTTAAAAATACTATATTTATGTCTCATTATAATCCATTCATCAGCTTCCAGGCCCTAGGTGCCCTGGGAATGTCAAAACTCCACATGATATCTCTGAATGCTGGATTTTTCATTTGGATATCTGGAGCAACTGAGAAAATGTTAAAGCACATGTGCAACAACAAGAAAACTCCCTGTTGACTGCATAGCTGCAGGGGTTAGCTCAGAAGAGCACATTTTTCCCAATTGCATGGCATAAATTAAATTCAGCAAACTACTTCTGTACCTTGCTTCCTATATGTTTGATTATTTTTTTGTTTTGCTTTTTTTCCCCAAAAAAGAATAAGTGAAATGTACTCATTGTCTAAAATTTCAAGTTTTGGCTAAATCACAAGCCCCCATGACAGAGGCTGAGCCGCTGAGAATGAGTCTTGCACAGTTCTGGGTTTGAGCTTTGTGAAAGAAAAGATCAGAAGAAATGCTTAGACTGGAGGTTGATATCAATTCCTCAATTCCAGTTCACCACACATTCACACTGTTACAAATTTTCATGCTTAAAAAGGAAAATAGTTTAAAGATTAGAATTCAGAAGGTTTTTTTCTTCTTGAAAGCCAGGGTTTTGTTTTGGAAATATCTGTTCTGTTTTCATATGTCTGAGATGATACACTATTTTAATACTGAACTCACTCAGATAATGACAAATAAAATCAGGGTAAATATCTTTGTCAGTATATATGAAGATAATTTCCTGTCAAACTTCTTACTAATACGTGCATTGAGTAGGACTATGAAATAAATTTAGGTTCATAAATCCATTCAGTAGAGTAAGATAATCTGTATAAGTTATTGAAAATCATCAAATGTTCTATATGTGTGCTACAAGAAATCAAAAATAATTATATATGCACGGGGGTGGGGGGGAGGAAGCAATATACTGTAGAAGCATAGCTAGCAATTAAGAAATGCGTATGCTTTTAGCAGTGGAGATGATGAATCACTGGGTGAAATCGTCCTTGGGAAAGGAGCTTGGAACTAGATGATGGGGGTTTTAACCAGATCTTTGAGGTGCCTTGCAACCCAAAGCATTATGTGATTCTCTGAGTCAAGAATGGATGCAGTCATAGAAACTCCCTTTGCAATGCAGCATAAATCCAAATTACTGAGCTCAGCACTGAGGAAGCTGGATGAAATTCCAGGGCTAGCAAGAGAGCATCTGACTAGGTGAGGAATAGGTGCTTTCCAGATGGAGAATCTAAATATTTAAGAAATCCACAAGCCACCTACTCTTGTAGGAACTGAATGCCATTTACCCAGCATGTGCACATGCATCTAGAAGGTATCTCCCCATGAGTGATGGCTAAAGGTTCCTATTTAATTTTGTTTACAGTTAAGTAAGTCAAAAGCCATTCAGACATGTGCTTCGGTCACAAATAAGTTGTGCTACCTCTCTGCCAGATGAACATTTTAAGTGTATGCCAACACTACAGGACAATTTGTGGTCCATAATTTGTCCTACTGAAGATAAGGAAAAGTGGCAGCAGATTATCTAGTGCCACTTGATAGTGCTATAGACTACTGCAAGTGTAGCTCGCTATTTGACTAGAAAGATGGTTTTAGTTTTATATTTCATACATCTTGTATGGAAGACCAATACTGTGTAAATGTAACAGGGATAATTATATGATATGAGGAGTAGATGGTGGAATACATTAGTGTTTTACACATCACACTGTGATAGCTCCAAAAAGTAAGATTTTCTGTTAAAAGCAATGAAGGAAAAAAATATACATGAAGATATTTTTATGCAGCAGTCAGTGTTTTAAGATATTTAATACAAATGCACAACAATGTATTTTGAAGTGACTCAGACATCTCCTCAAAACTTAACAGCACTGCCAGCTGTCTTCCAAACACTGAGAACATACAGAATGTAAAAAGCTTTTTTATAAATAACCCTAAATCTGAAAACCTATCCATTTTCATTTTAGAAAACTGTTTTTCTGGGCTGAAAGATTAGTCCCAAATGGAGAGAAGTCTTCAATTTCTCTCACAAAGTGTATTTCACATCACTCACCCATACACATTTCTGAAGAGAATCTAGGTGACAAACTCCTACCCTGTCAATACATAGATACTGTATAAAGAGAGATTCAGAAATCTTTTTCTTACTTTTTTTTTTTTTTAAACTCTGAAGTTACACTGGAGTTTAGTGAAACTTAAAGCTATTCAGTCTTCTCAGTGTCAATCTGTTTCTTAGAGATGAGATGAAACAGATTTATCCATTTTATACCGTAAAGATGTCCTGGTTTCAATATTGGTGCTATATTAAATATTAGTAAATGATATTTGGAAAAAAAAAAAAAGGAAACTGACCTTGATGCCTCCTGATTAAACACCCAGATCTGCTGAAGTCAATGGAAAAAATTCAGTCAAATCTTCAGGAACCTAAGGGTCCTTATGTTCATTTCACAACAGATACGGTAGAAATTCTCAAATAATGATACCTTTTCCAGGATTCTGGAGCCAATTCTGTGCCATACTAAAATCACCATAGAAGCTAGATAAGCCTTTTTAAGATATGATAAAACTATGTAGGCATTTTGGACAGAATTCTGTGAAAGTTTTCATATTCTCATTCTAGAAAAATCAAATTTTTCATAACTCTGAGGGTCATAACACGTTCCAGTTTTTCTGTTGACATTCAGTGCATGTTCTTTCATGTGAGATTAGTAACTGGGTATATCATATGAACAAAAGCAAAACATTTTCAAAAAGCAAATATCCTTGCCTGTATTCCTTGTTATTTTCATTGGAACCCTGATGGAAAGGAAAATGAGATTTGATCAAGGATAGCAATTTTTTCAGCATTTTTGAAAACAAACACTGCCCACAATAGATTTGATGTGAGGAGGTGGCCAGAAAATCAAAGAAAGATATATCTCTGCATGTTCCCTTCTCAATTGTGACTGAGGTTGATAAACAGCGGAAGAAGCAAATCACTTACAGAAGAGAAAAATTGGTCCCAGTGGTGAAAGGCAGTCTTGGAGAACTGTGTTCCATCTTCAGTTTTATGGAAAAGTTTCTATGTACTGATGAATAGACTCCAGGGTCTTGCACAGGTAACCACTGCTTCTATGTGTATCATATTCTATGCCATCTCTCTCACCATCTTTGGTTTCACAAGCATAGAGGCAGAAGTAACTAGCTGTTGCTGGGAGCAGAATGATGGGGGCAATGAAATGATAGCTAATGGGGACATAGCATGTCAAGGTCTTCTAAGGTACTCTGCACCCCATCAAATCCCTTCAAGCATAACAGAAATAACAGGATGGGATAGTCAGCAATGCATGTGTGGTGGTCAATAAATCATCCCCTCTATGAGCTGATTAATTTTTCTCTTCTCTTCTCTTCTCTTCTCTTCTCTTCTCTTCTCTTCTCTTCTCTTCTCTTCTCTTCTCTTCTCTTCTCTTCTCTTCTCTTCTCTTCTCTTCTCTTCTCTTCTCTTCTCTTCTCTTCTCTTCTCTTCTCTTCTCTTCTCTTCTCTTCTCTTCTCTTCTCTTCTCTTCTCTTCTCTTCTCTTCTCTTCTCTTCTCTTCTCTTCTCTTCTCTTCTCTTCTCTTCTCTTCTCTTCTCTTCTCTTCTCTTCTCTTCTCTTCTCTTCTCTTCTCTTCTCTTCTCTTCTCTTCTCTTCTCTTCTCTTCTCTTCTCTTCTCTTCTCTTCTCTTCTCTTCTCTTCTCTTCTCTTCTCTTCTCTTCTCTTCTCTTCTCTTCTCTTCTCTTCTCTTCTCTTCTCTTCTCTTCTCTTCTCTTCTCTTCTCTTCTCTTCTCTTCTCTTCTCTTCTCTTCTCTTCTNCTTCCCCTTCCCCTTCCCCTCTCCTGTCTTCTTGGAATTTGTGGATCCTTTTTGAATGACCCACTACAATAGCTGCAAAGCATGCAAACACTTGCAGCCAAGCCTGCTGTGTTGGATGGAGAAGACCTGAAGGTACAGAGGAAGGGAAAGACTGACCTCAAGCAGAGGAGGAGGGATATGCTGTTTGGAGAGCATGGGAGAGTGAGGATAAAATAGGATAAAACAGAGTGAGGATAAAACATCTCTCCTAGGAAATGGGAAAGGGACTGAGACAGTTAGCATTGCTGTTATGTGAGCTCGTGGCATGGGCTTTGCTTCTCCCTGCCACTTTAGGGCTGCATTTTCCCACCTCACTGAAGGAGGCAAGGTATCTGCTGACATGAACCATTGCTGATAAGCAGGGAGGCAGAAAAAAGGAGATGATGGCACCGTTGACAGGAAATTAGACTGCTTGGCTTTGCCTCTCAAAGTGAGGCTTGTGCGACACCACTGTGAGCCAGACAATTTGGTCTATGCTCAGAGGGAGCCTGAGTCAGCTCTGATCACTCCCATCAACAACTGACAGCAATGCAAAGCGGTGTCAGTGATTGCAGATAAGGTACTGGCAAACACCATAACCCATCCAAAAAGAAGTCAGGAATTCTGATGCAGGAATGGGCTTGGATAAAAAATTCCTGGGTGCGACTACAGAATAAAAGATCCAAGAGCCAAGTATTAACCTTTTTATGCACTGAACAGGGGGGAATTCTGGTGGAGACCAAAAACACCATCATGATTATGCAGCTGGAGCATAACATAAGCAGAGGCAGTGAGGACGACATCATACTAGGGCTACAAAAGCAGATTTAATTCTGGCATTTTGCTGCTTTGGGGAGATTGGCTTTGCAAGCTTAATGGTGTTCTTTGAATGTAGTTGTTCATAGTAGTGTTGTATGATAATAAAACATGGGATGGTGTGAAATACTACCTTGTTAATGAGTATCTGCTTAGTAAGTACAGAGCAAGTTCTTAGCTCAGTGACCCATTTTCTCATTAATTTCCCAACAAGCCCAGCAACTACACCCATACCAGTGTGATTTATTGTAGAGAGAAGTCTTATCGTGCAGGACTTTTTTCCAGGGCAATTTTGATAAAAGTGATTTTATTTTATACCATTAACTTAGTTTAAATCCCAGCATAGCAGGAACTCTTTCTACCTTGTAGAAATGCTACCATATTTTGGATGTTTTTATCTTCTGAATAAAAGACAGATCAAATTGACACTCTCTCATCTGTGTTTCAAACTACAGCTGGGTAAGTATGTCCATATCTGTTCTATATACTGCAGGGATCCCTACTTATTATTATGATGTTATAATAAAAGCATATAACCATCATGGCCCAGAATTCTAGTCCCATTTGAGTGACAGTTTGACCATGGCAGGTTTGCCCACAGATTTCTGATGTTGATTTATTGGATTCCAGGGAAAAAAAATCAATCAAAACAGGTGTAATTAATTAATCATCTATATTTCAAACATTCCACAGTTTTCATTTTTTTCTGTTTTGCTGCTGCACTAATGAAAGAAAGCTTCCGTTCTGTACTTTATTTATTAAATTAAAAATAAAAAAGGAAACTGTGTATTTGACTAATTTTCTTCAGCCTCTTATTTTCTGCTTTCTGTTTCCCCCTGTTTTTCTCATCATGCTGGTCCCCATGGTGAAACTGCTTGTAGTCAACACACTGAACTTAGTGTTACAAGGATCATTAATTCCTCAGTGGATAAATGCAAACTGGTGTTCTCATTTTTGTCTCTATTTCCCCGTTTTATTATAAAACCATGTTTTCATGTAGAAGTTCAGCACAGGCTTGTATGCAGAGATTAGATTGAATCCAATTTGGTTTTGTAGCATTCTGCATACAACATTTGAATATCAAGGATTTGTTTGAATGCTAGCTGTTTAAATGTAGTCAATATCTGTGCAGCATTTCAGAAACCTCCTGATCTGCCTAAGGGCACCTGGGAACCTACTACTGAATTATCAGAAAACTGATTTATCTAAAGGGATGTGGAAACCTACTACTGAATTATCATTCTTTCAGCTGCTGATTTCCAGGCAGGATGTAATTAATTCTTAAGAGGAAAACTATATAAGAGAACAAAACCCAAGGAGTTTTAAAATTAACAGAAATACTTCTGACTTTTTGCTTATATGTTGCAATACTTCCAAGAAAATGTTTATGGGGGAATTGTCAAGAAGTAGTCGCAAAGGAGTCTATTAAGTGAAATAACATAACAACTTGGAACTTTAGGATCTCAATGACTGAAATTAACATTCAAACATTTTATCAAAATTCCAATAATATTAGCTTGAGTTGTATGCTCCACTGAAGGCAACACTATCCCTTTTACAGACAAAAAAAAGGGGTAACTGTGCTACTGTTAGAACCAACTTGTCATTCTTTAGTTCTGTGAGATCTGGGGAGATCAACAATGTTCTTAAGTGTAGCTCAGGATTACCAGGCCTTCCTTTCCAGGTTAAAAAAATGACAAATGGAGGTGCAAAGTTCAGAAATAATCACTACTTTAAAAAGACAACAGATTGAGACACTTAATAGAACAAAAAAATCCCCCATCACTAAATAGAGCCCAGTGGTAATTTTTTTTTTTTTTTTTCAAAATTTCCACACAAGCTCCCACAAAATGATGGTATTTCAAACTTGTCAGCAATAGTGCACTCGCCAAAATACATAGATTATAGAAACCACCTCAAACGGATGTCTGTGTGTCCTACATTTTTGTGAGTCACCTAATATTAACATTATTGTCCCTTGTATTTTTTTATCTGAAAAATAACACCACCTTGAAGGTAGGAAAATAGCCTTACAATACCCAACACAAGTCCAGTCTGGGGAAACCTGGAACCTGCTCTTGGCTCTATGATTGACTGAGGCTTTGTTGCTTAAAGTCTTTGTTCCCCAATCTATAATAAAGGAAAATCAATATGTCCCTACCTCACAGGGGTGTTGCAAACCTAAATTCATTCATATGTGGCAAATGGTACAACATGATGGAAACTCAATATAAATTGTTACATATATTCTGTTACCCCCAGTGGAAGGCTTTGGTCCATGAAATTGCTGCTGTACAAGCAGAGCTGGACAAATTGCAATGGGGGAGGGGGAAAGCTTAAAATAAAAAAGTTTTAGCCCTGAAAAGTGAGGCTAAAACATGACTGTTACAAAATCTATGACTAGAACTTAAGAAAAAACCCACCACTCTCCAAAAGAAATGGGTGGTCTCCATAGGAATGGGGACAATTGAAAAGTAAAATAAGTAGGGGACAAAAAAGATACATGATATTTACTTCTGGATATTTTACTCAGGCTAATTCCATATTAGTTGTTAAGAAAATATATCTGCTTACCTGAGGATTATAATCAGATGGCATGGGCGAGGGACATCTGTGAAAAGAGCCCCTTTTGCAAAGTTCATGTTTATATAGCACTTTCCCCAAAAGCCATCATAGCTGAGCCCTTCTACTGAGGAGAAGCACTGCAGTTTCTATTGTAACATACAGGAAAACTTTTTGGTCCATTTCCATAGAATTTTCTTTTTGGTTACAGCTGACAGGGTCTTGCTGCAGATGCCCTCCTAACTTTGATGCAGTTCTTTCTTCTTGGCATTGACTACGCTTCTTATCCATGCCTTCTGGAAGGTTATCGCTGTCCAAACATCTTGCTTGTTTATTGAGATTTGTTTTGAAAGATGTGGGGAGTGAGGTTTGGAGATTTGGGGCGGAGTGTTCCTGTCAGTTCCTCTGTTCAAAGGAAACATTGTTTTATAAATATTATGTCTATGAATGCCCTTAGTGCGTTTTCAGGAGAGCTTATAAAACTGGCTTGCAGTTGAGCTCTACCTCTTCCATCTATTGACTGTCAAACTCTCCCAGCAATTTCTGGCTAGACCCTGAGAATCTTACATACTTTTCTCTCATTTTGAGTCTGTCCTAAAGGTGCATCCACACTCATGTAATTTTTTCTTTCTGCAGCATTTTGTCACGGCTGCACTTTCTGATGCCTTTTTAAAGTTCTGTGCATCTTGTGATGGCCATTGGTCCTTTGGCCACACAGCTTTGGCAAGCAGATACTTTGCAGGACCTGCAGGAGAAGTGTGGTTTCCCATGTGGCAAAGAGCAGTTGCACATTCCCAGAGGGGACACAGGTCCTTCAGCCCTGTTGTGATGTCCTGACAGTGGGGCATGCTGGGGGTCTGAAAACTCTGCATTGAGTCATACTGGACTCCTGGTGACAAACTATGCTCAGGCTCGCAGTGTCTATGCCCAGGCCAAGAGACCAACACAGAGGCTGCAGGGTTTATCAGGACCTTTACCCTGTCCAAGGGTTTTCCCTTGAGGACTCCCTTTAGGTGGTTGCAGCATATACATTTGTTTCCTCAGAAGCAGCTGGAAAAAGCAGAAAGTACTTACAAAGACTATGTAGATAGACATCTGCAACTAGCACTGGACTTTGTGTCTGGGAACTGTGTTTGGTTGTCCAGCCAACATGTTGTTCAGTGCATCCTTCTTCTAGGTTTGATCACTGTTACTTGAGCTCATATAAAACTGCACCAGTTTAGGTCAGTTGTGGCTCATCTGCAGCTTCCACATACCCTCAGAAGTCACCCTCTTATTTGCACCTCCCTGCTGAAACCTGTTCTCCCAAATCCCTTCCATTGGCACCTTTGACCTCCACCTCCAATGATGGTGGTAAGAGGGAATATCACATCTGGACTATTTTGAATTCCAAGGTATTGTGGGGTAGCCTGCAGTGTTTTATTGATTATGCAGGGTGTGACCATGGGGGGAATTGTATATAAATGTATAATTCCTACTTATCCAAAACTGAAAGCTAGCTGTAATTAGGAAATATAAAACTTTTCTTTAAGATGTAATTAACCCTTAAAATAACGTGACAGATTTATAAATTCAAAATATGATCAAAGAGCTCATCAGGTATGCTGCAGAGAATAGCCATGTTACATTAGGCATGCAAAGAAGATTCTTGCATTTCAAGGGACAAGTGGCAACTGTCTGGCAGAACTATCAGTAGTTATTACAATAGTAAATGCAATGGAAATAGAAAGAAATTATCCATATGTTGCACAGCAGAAATTAACAAGAGTGTTGCATCCAAAATGGTAATTGGCAAGCAGGGAAAGGCTGAAAAAGTAATGTATATTATCCTGTTTAAGGTGTGTTTTTTAGTGTTATGAGCAAATTCCATGTCAGGTAAACAACACAGAAATAAAGGGAGAAAAGAGTAGCAAGCAGTGAGAAGGTGTTGTAATTACTGTAATTTAAACATCTGAAGATGA
This sequence comes from Zapornia atra, assembly GCA_013400835.1. Taxonomy (NCBI): domain Eukaryota; kingdom Metazoa; phylum Chordata; class Aves; order Gruiformes; family Rallidae; genus Zapornia; species Zapornia atra. The sequence continues at coordinate 24,348 of VZTU01012781.1, read as the reverse complement.
CATTGCATCTTTGAGAGATCCCAAAGTTAATTTTAAACTAGCAAAAAGCTGCAGAGAAAATAAATATGTCCTATTTGCAATATTGTACAGATCATTCTGAAACGGAAAAAAAAAACCCAACCACCTAGACGTAAGTATAGATGTGAGCTATTATTTTAGAAAGGTTTTTAAAAGCACTGCTCTACAGTATTTTAATATCCTTATTCTTAGTAGTACTTGTGGAGGTTGGTTCTTTAAAAAAAAAAACCACTACTTGAAACTGAAAGCCCTGATTCTCCTGTCACATTCCACTTATTTGAGCTTCTGCTGTGCAACAGAGAAAAAGAACATCTTCCCTCTCACTTGGATTATCCTGCCAGGTGAAAAATCCTTCCCTGGTTAGGATTTACAATGCCAAAATGGGGAAATGCTCATCTAATAAAAGCAGCACAAAGCTGTGGGCTTTCTCATCTCCCACCAGCAATTTTTGTAATTCATATTAGAATGTGAAAATAATTACACATTCTTCAATTTGAGCCATGGTAGCCACTACCGAGATGTGACCTTCATTTGTGGGCTGTCTGAATCTAGCGAGGATATTGTTGACAGAAGATGGTGTCTTTTGCTGTCATTTCTTGTTGACTCCAAAGCCATCTCTAACAGAGACATGTTTGTCATTCCTACATTTTCGGAAGGTAAAATCTATTCCAGTCCAACCAAATTGTTCAATATTAAACACTGGGCTCAAGGCTATTTCCCTTATCTATCTAGTACACTGTTACAAAGACAGGTACAGTAAATATCTATGTTCCTTTTCTTTATAAAATTCCTTAGAATTGTTAACATCCCACACAGATTTGGGGAAAAGTAATTGAAAAGATTTAATCTTCTCTTCATTGTACATGTGTAAAGTTAAAAAGTGCAGTTCCAGAATAAACGTGTTGACCCATTTGTACATGCACAAAAGCTCATTACGAAATTTTAAACAATATTTTTTTCCTCACTTGTTCTTCACTTTTGTGAAAAATCTTACTAGGGCAGTATTTATTTAATCCAAGAGACTGATATTTCTCCCCCTTTTGAATTTTTCACAGCTAATCTTAAAGAAAGAATTGATCTTTTAAAGAATATAGTATTTGGAGAGATATTGAAGATTTCTTACTTGATTTCCTTTCCCATTTTATCCACTCATTATTCTCATTTTTAATTTTTTTACAAACCCTTCTAATTTCTTAATTTCCTTTGCCTACACGGCAGACATGGTGCTGTCAGAGCCATCAATAATCATCACAATACCCAAAGCCTAATAGATTTCAGAACAGATGACTCATAAAGATAGTAGACATGTTATTCTTCCATCATCAAAAACAGATTGTAAGGATTTTTATTTTTTTTTTTAAATTCTAATTGCAGATACCTCTTCTCAGGTGATCTGAAAAGCAGGCAGCGACTTCTGCTTTTCCTCTGAGCCATATTGCCTTCCTTACCACAGTAGTTTGCTGCTCATTCACCTCATATGTCCTTTGTTTCTGTTCCGTCTCTGATGCATGGATCAATTTCTTCTGCTGCTGTACAGTAACTTGTACAAGTGGAACTTCATGGTCCTTAGCATATCTTGCAACATTAATTAAGTACAAAACAAACTACCAAATAGAGCAAGTTTCTATAGCCTACACGTTCAGAAAGATCTATCTGGCATTTAAAGGGGTAAGAGTGTAATAAATTACCTCTGCCATCCATAATACTGTTTGAGTAGAAAATGTAATAATGCTAGCATCAGGTGAAATTTTTCCATCAAAATTGTGTTTTGATAGTGATTGAGGTTTTATAATATTATTTTTAATAGAAAACCAAAAAGCAAAATAAGCATTTGTAATTGTTTCTGATTGTCCTGTCATTTTCCTTTTTTTAACTTGGACAAAAAAATGCCATAAAGGCAAACAATTTTTGTATAAAAATTCAATATTTTCATAGTCGAAGCAAAACCACAACATTTTCCATTCATCACTGAAAACAGTCACTTGGGTGAGAGCTTAGTTAAAGTTATAAATTCATTTCTCCTCTACCATTTCCTTACTAAATCTTTTGTTAAAACCTTACTTTTAACGGCAGTCTGACAGCCTTTGAGAGGCTGGTATAAACAGGTTTGGAATGTGAATTGTAAGCTGAGGAAATCATGGAAACCTTACTCTTGATATCCAGGTAGCTGAATATCCTGTAGAGCTGCAGGAGCAATTACTGTGGAAAAGAAAATACACAGAAGACCGAGGGAAACCAGTTTACAGGTGAAAGGATTTAGCTGGACTCGGGTGTTTGGGATGAACCACCTCCTTATTCCTTCAGAGGAGCCATGGGGACATTTCCTGCCTTTGCCATCTGATTCCTGGGGATGCACATACCTGCTTCAGTGATACTAGACAAGAATTCTGTAACTGCCTTTACCTCGGCTATTTTGCTGCTGTTACCTGGAAAGAAATAGATGTTTTTAAAATGAAAAAGATTCGCAGGTCAGTATGAGAGTAAAAGCAGTAGGAGGAAAAATATCTGCCTCTAAAATGTATGACGTGTCATGAGAACAATTATATGTCTAACTTTTGAGATTCATAAGCTGAGAATTAAAAAAAAAAAAGGCTAGTTAATGTCTATGGCTATTATAAATCCAGGTAGTTGAAGTATTTATTTTGTGTTTATATTAACATATGTGCAATAGACAATGACACAACAAATACGGTTAATTCCACATTTCACAAAATAGGTTCCTTTGTGAGGTGAATGAAGAAGAAATTAAAAATAGAATCATAGAATCATTCATACTGGAAAAGAGCTTTAAGATCATCTAGTCCAACCATTAATCTGACACTGCGGAGTCCACAGCTAAACCATGTCCCCAAGCACCACATTTACACATTTTTCAAATACGTCCAGGGATGGTGACTCAACCACTTCCCTGGGCAGCCTGTTCCAGTGATTGATAACACTTTTGGTACAGAAATTTCTCCTAATACCCAATCTGAATGTTCCATGGCACAGAGGTTGTTTCCTCTTGCCCTATCCTAAATCTTTCCCCTTACAGAAAAAAAGATCAAAACCCACCTGGTTACAAGCTCCTTGCAGGCAGTTGTAGAGAGCAAAAGGTCTCCTATCAGCCTCCTTTTCTCTAAACCTGTAGCATTGCATGAGGTTGTTGTGACCCAAGTGCAGGACCCAGCACTTAGTCTTAGTTGCCCTCAGCCCTTCAATCCAGCCTGTTCAGGTTCATCTCTAAAGCCTTCCTTCCTTCAAGCAGATCAGCATTCCCACAAAACCTGATGCTGTCTGTAAGCTTACTGACAGTGCACTTGATCCCCTCATCCAGATGCTTGTTAGATGTGGTAAAATATGCTTATACTTTGTCTCAGGCACAACTGTTAAACACTTGCAGAGAAACAGCAGAGACCATGTTAAACATGTGGTCCCAACTTTGGCATATTTTTACGGTCATGTTTGTAACTGCCAGCTTATGAAATGTTTTTAAATGTTTTGAAATGCAATGGTAAAATAGCCACTGTTAATTAAAGACCATGGTTTATTTTCATGTTCTTGTAGCCACTGCTGACTTCAGTTTGTGAAGTGAGGCTTGTAAATACATGACAAACTACTACACCAGTGGAAAATAGGCAATCTTTCAGGCACATAAGCCTTTCCTGAGTTCTACTTACAAACCTTCATTTACTTGTGCTCCAAGTCTGTAACGCATGTCCTTCTGAGTATGAAATATGTCCTTTATAATGCATTCCTCCGTCCTCCTCCCTAGCCCTTTTCTGCAGATACGTGGTATTCTCTTTGAGCTTTAGAAAAACATTTCCCATTTAAATCAACATCCATCAGTGGTTTGGAACCCCTTTCTGATGTGGTATTTTGTCCTTTCCTTTTGGTTAGTGTTACGTACAGACAAAGAACAGAACAAGGACACCATGTTAGATTTATAAGGAAATAATGTCAAAATGGTTAATGCAATTCACCAGTTCAATAAACTGGATTACATTTTAGTAGGACAAAAGATCAACGAAAGCCTATTTATATTCATTGGGTGAAGGCTGTAACAGCAACCACATAATGCATTCTCTGTCTTTGGGCTCATTAGCTGTGCCTATTAGATTTGTTAGGTATCATAACATCCAGATGTTTCTGGACAGCTCAACTGACATTTTATCCATGCGCAGATTAAATATTAATGGATAGCAGGTGAAGAAGTGCAATAACTAGTCTTTGGTTTGGAGCATTTTCAGCACTGTCAGGGTTTAGGGTTTGGGGCTTTTTTCTCCCTTCTTCATGTTCCTTAGAATGCATGAAAAGACAGCAAATCACCTTTAGGAAGAAGCATGATTCTTGTGAAAGCAAGCGGCAGAAAGCAGTTTGCCTTCTCTCTATGTACAGTATCTTTGTTCACACCCAGGGTCCGCATTATCTAACTAAAAAGCTGCCAGCTTTTACCTAGAAACCTCACTAAGCTGAAGCTGAGCTTTCATTTAAGCCATTGAACTTTTACTGATCCCTTCAAGGTTCCTTTCTGAACATTTAATGCAGGATGTGTGCTTGTAGACAGGTGATTTTGACCAGTGTTGTCATCTTGCCTTTCTTCATTGGGAGGATTTTTAAGGTGTTTGCAGGTCCTCTCACTTCTCCTTCTCTGCTGAGTACCAAACACTCTGTTATGGCAATTCTGATCTTCTTTTCTCTTCGAATTTATCATACTTAGTGAAAGCATATGGGAAGCGTGAGATTTCACTTATACTGGTATTCTTACTACTGTAGAATAAATGCTATACAGAAGGCAGATTTTAATCCTTTATTACTCTCTTCCTTGTTTTCTTCATTGTTTCTGAAAAAATGTGATCCCAAGTTGTTAACATGGAAGGAGATTTTGTCTTCTTTCCTGCCTTCTGCAATATTTTACCCTTCAAGGTTCCTCTCTGAGACATTTCTGAAACTGTTATGCACTTATACTTTTTCAGTGAAACCAGTGAAACTATTCCAATTTACACCAATTATAGAGTTAACCCATTAAGAGGGAAAAATCAGTTAAGGATGTATTGGTGGCAGAATCTATTTATTAGTATCTTCTGCTTCTTACAGTTACTCTGCAGTAATAATTTCCTTCTGAATAGTCCAAAGAACATGTAAGGAAGGTGGTAGAATCCGTTCCAGTAATTATTTCTGTGTTCTCCAAAGTAAAAACTATCCTGCCCATTCATTAAGAGATGATATTTTGCTGTCAGACATGCTCCAAGACATTTTCTGAAAGACAAAGAATTGCAGCTCCTTCAGACCAAAGGAAAAGAGCCAGGAGATTCATAACAGAGTTCAAGTGAATTTCTTTGAATTCCCAAGCCTTAATTAGTGCATTTGCATGAGGTTGTTGCCATGTGGATTCTGCGTAGACTTTTTTTTTTTCTTGTCTACCTTGAGAGCCCAGGGAGTGAGCTTTGTTGCACTGATGAGTGCTGCTGCACTCTGACACTCAGATTTTATGAGAATATGTAACTTAAAAGATTATATTTGTTGCATCATAGTTTAAATATTTTATTGCATGCCCATGGCTAATATTCACAGTGAATGTCACCCAGGTGTCTGCTTTGAATGACAGAGTAAATACATACACAAACAAAAAAAACTGCTCAGAATGAGGAAAGCAGTGTTGTGGTCCCAGGTAAAGCAAAAGGAAGTCACAGCACTCCTCAGAAACAGTCAGCCTTGGACACTCTTGTTAGGTCAATAAATAAATTTTGAGATTATCAGTCAGAGTTATAAGAGCAGTGTGGTGGTTTAGCCTGAGCCAGCAGCTGAGCACCACGCTTTGGCAGGATGGAGAGAAGAATGGGCAAAGGCAAACGTCATGGGTTGGGACAAGGGCAGTTAACTGGGACAGCAAAGGGAGGGGGAAGTAACAACAGGACTTTATAGCAAAATATACAAAGCTGGTGATACACAATGAAACATCTCAACAACTGCACAGCTCAAGCTGTACAGTTCAGACCTGTCACGAAGCTGAACCACACTTGTCCTGGAGCCACACCCTTCCCTGACTTAGCCTCATTTTATACCAAGCATGATGTCATACAGTATGGAACACCCCCTTTGGCTAGTTTGGGTGACCTGTTCTGTCTGTGTTCAATCCCAGCTTCTGGTGAATATTAACCCTATCCCAGCAGAATCCAGGACAAGCAAAGTAACTTTTCTCTAATTTTGAAACTTTCTCAGACATCATAGTTTTGACATTTCATGTAGAATAGTAACATTTTGGCTTTTCAGGCCATTGAGGAGTGATTTGCTTTGTTTTGCTTCATTGTTGTTTCATTGTTGTTTTCCCCTGCTAGGCAAGTGAATAGAGAATACAAATAAATACTCCAGTGGGGGTGAAAAACAGACTGGAATAACCTACAGAGAAAGGATAAGTGATATGAAGAAAAAAAATTAATTTTAAAAGGCACTCTTTAATCTATCCTGTATTTTTTTTCTAAATCCAAACTGAGTACACTTCTAAATATAAAGTGCAGCTCCCACAGAAGTTATAGATATGATGCAGAAATAAATAGGCAATATTGTTTGTGCTTTATATTGTGTAACAAGAACCCAACCTCATCATAAAGATTCTTTTGTTTGTCGACCCACAGAAAGTACATAAAAGCTAACATTTCCTTCAATTTAACTCTTGGGGTGCTTCTACCCTAAATCCATAACAAACACTTAGACACTTATCAGGGTATAAACTTCTTTGAAACAGAATTCCATGAGGACAGAGCAAGAGATATCAGTCAAATAAAGAAGATCCTTCCATTTTTGTGTGAATTATTTTTACACTGTAAATAAGGTGTGAAAAAATTTTAAAAATTTTAAGTGAATGAAACCTATTCCTGACCTGGCTTCCTGAAACAGCCTGACAAACATTTCCCTCTCAGATGCATAAAACTTTCAACTACCTTTTAACCTGTCCTTGTTTAAGCCACTAAAATTACATTAAATAATGCTTTGCTTAAAGTTTTCAAAAGACAAGATCCTTTCCCAATATAAAACATTCCAAATTTTCTCTTAGCTTGTATATGGAGGGGAAAAAAAAAAAGTGGTCAGTGAATGTGTATTCTAACAGGTCAATACTTCCAACTGCACCTCAAATCTGGATCAGATAGTAGCACTACAGACAGCAATGTGTGGTGAATTTTATTTTTAGCTATTCTCTTCTGACCACATTTAAGATCAGTCTGTCCTTTGCTGCTCTAAAACTTTCTTGATGTTTTTGACATCCTAAATCTCAAATCTTTGGGGGCAGTGGAGGGGGGGATAAAATTACAAAAGCAGACAAAATTAATTACACTGTATTACTCATCTAAAATGTGTTATTAGCCACATTGTACCTGATTAGATGCAAAATCTTCAGCATTCTCTTAACAAATAAAAATTGTAGTGCAAAGTGACTTTTAACACAGCAGACAGTCCCAGTTGCAGTGATTTTTTTTCTCCTTCAATAGAAATCAGCTGTCTCCCAGTAACCATAGGAACAATGTCCACTGTAATTTCTTAAAGTGGAAGTGCAGACAAAGTAATTTCATCTATGGGAAAATATATGAACATAGTTATATCCTAATTATTGTATATAATATCTCACATTGCCTCTTACATTTTAATATTCCCTGTGCCTGAATGAAGAATTGGACCAGTGACCTTTTCTTCCACTGGTGATTATGATACATGAGACTTCAAGTGGGTTCAAGAATTTTTTTTTTTTTAAATGGAAACTCATATTGGCCATGAAGCCTTTGAATCCTCATCACACAGAAGACAGCCAACTTCAGTACCTCCTCTGATCCTGCATTCTATATATCTTTTTACTTTTGCAAAGCTGCTGTCATCTGACCTCATGGCTTGGTCTGGTGATGAGAAACCCCTGGGAATGAAGATGTCTGTCCTTGAATCTGCACATGATGTGGTGTGGGGTCAGCTGTGCCATTTCAACTCTTCCCCCTACTGATACTCCACTTTCCTTTTGTGACACTGTCTAGAAAGAGCTACTCATACCCATGTCTCTCATGCCATCGCCAGTAGATGGGTTTCTATTTATCAGATAATTGGAGAGCAGTATTCAGTAAATAAAATGTTGCAAAGATTCAGCCTGAAGATTCACCTAAATTGGTTCTCAACGGACAAAAGTCATGCACCTTGCTTACTCATAAGCCTCCTCTCAGGTCTCCTTTGGTTTCATTATTTTTCTCACAGTCCCATAATGTATAGTGGATAGGGAATAGAAGCGATTTCCCTGTTGGCATTCTGATACTCTTCTCTGGTCCCCTTTTCCCCATTCCCCCATTTAAATTCTCAATAATTCCTCTGAGCTTCAAAATACAGATTCTAGTATATAAGCCAAGTAAATCTTGATGAGAATTGATTTTTAGCCAGCAAATGTCACTCCTTAAATGCCCAAAGGCTGTTTAAACTCAGACTTAGACAGAATATTAGTAATGGCAGAAAAATCTGACCCAACTTAACTTAAAGAAGGCTATCTAGCTTCTGCTCCAAGAGTTGGCACAGATAAATGCACAACAGGTTTTTTGAAAATCAAAAAATTCTTTTAAGAACTTCACAGTTGTCTCCTGATAATTCATAGAAACTTGTGGCCCTCCCACAAAAGTGTAACAAATTATTCTTTTGCAGTGTATTGGAAGCATATTCTGTTCTATTTCCTAACCGTAAACTGAAAGATTTTTTTTTCTCTGCTTCTTTCCCCAAACTGTTAGAAGGTTTGTTTTCTTTTTACTTCCTCTGGTTACCAGCAAGACATATGTTACTTTGTTAGAACTGCCCTTCAAAAATTAAAATATTTTCATCAGTGTAAACTATTTGAATACATATGCAATAACATCCTACAATAGGATGATTTCCAGCTTTAAAAATACAGGATATTCCAGCATGCTGGATTCTCAACATTAGAAAGAAGTGCATATCTTGACTGCTCTCGTTCAAGGCATAAAATCAAGAAAAGTTGTAAAGAACTTGAGAAAGACAGGGTGGGCATATATCAGTGAGAAAGAGGAATATTTCAGCTTAGAGAATATTTGTACAGAAGGAAGTGGGATATGTGAAATACTGTAAAACTTTAAGGTAAATCTGAGGAGAAATATAAGGGTTTTTTCTGTGGTTCAGCAGTCACCAATTGCACTGGCACTCAAGGACAGCAGAGAGTTTTTCTTATTTTTTTCCCCTGTGTCGGCACAGTGTTGTTTTGGAGACTGGCCAACACCACTGCAAACCTGCTGATTCATACCCCAGGACACTGTGATTAACCCAGAGCAGCATGGTAGGGAGCTGTGCTCTACTTAGACTGCTTCAGTAGGACAGATGGAAGAACCCTACCTACAGGAATGCCTGTTGTACTTTTGCGTAGCTGGGTTCCAGTGGAGGAGGGGGGCTGCAGGGGTGGCTTCTGCAAGAAGCAGCAAGCAGCTCTTTGCAGACCCAACAGAGTTAACACCATCCAGCTCAAGGCTGGAGCCGTTGTTGACCAAGGCCGAGCCTGTCAGTGACAGTCACAACGCCTCTGGGAATCACATTTAAGAGGTAAGAAAATGCAAGTAGCCACTTTTTGCCAGCAGAGAAGGGAGTGAGAAGATGTATGGAACTGTGCAGACACCAATGCTTGTGAAGAGGGGGAGGAGGTGCCCCAGGTGCCAGAGAGAAAGATGCCCCTGCAGCCTCTGTCCATGACAGAGTTTCCTTTCCTTTATTCTGTGCTGAATCTGTTTTGCCCGTGAACCCTAATTGAGGACTGATCTCTCCCTGTCCTTATCTCGACTCCTAGGCCTCTCAATATATACTTTCTCCCCTGTCCAGCTGAAAAGGGGAGTGATAGAGCAGCTTTGGTGGGTCTCTGGCCTCCACCCATTCTTTCTTAAGATGAAGTTGCTTTTGCCTTGGTCATCTGAGATGTCTTTTGGCACCACTTTCGCTTCCCAAAGGGTCAGTAAAAATCACAGAGATTGAACTACCAGCTTATTATTCCTTAGCATTTTCTGAACACCCCCTGGAATTATGTGGTTTATATATCTTGTGAGCAGACATGGGGATAAAAAACCCATCTTTTTTTTAAAAAAAATCTTTTTCTTCCACACCTTTCTTTAAGGGTAAATTAATATTTCTATTGAATCCTTTAGTCGGCACATTCATGGCTTCAGGTTGCTTTTCTTTGTAACATTCTTCTGTAAATACATTTGTGAAAACTCATTTCTCCTACTATAAAAAATAAAAAGTACACAGTCCTGATTTAATTTCTAAGTATTTCCTCTCTGTGAGTTTTACAGAAAGACTAAACAGAATTCCATCTGAAAAAAACCCAAACAAAAAATACCCCCAAAAAAACCCCAAACCACCAAACAACAAAAAATAAACCTGGGAAGGACATCTTTAGCCTGAGTACTAAGCATCAATGCCCATCTCCCCACAGTTTATGGGATACTGTTTCTGGAAACTTCATCATGGAAACCTCATGCACCCTAACGTGCATGTGTATAAAATTTTCACAGCAGGGTGTCTTTGTCAGTTTTATGTTTTGCAGAAAGGAAATTCCTTTTATGAAAACATTTGTTTAGTTTCTTTCTAAATGGGAAAAATAATTCACAGCAGTTATAAGCTCAAAAGAATAAAATGTTTAGCATTACCCTTTCTTTTCATTACACAGCCTCATCTGTCACTTCACAGATTTCTCTGGTGATCGGAGACACCATCTCATCTGCATATGTTTTATTCTTCCTTGCATCTTTGCTCTATTAGCATTTCACCTTAGAGAGTGAAAGAAGGAACAAAAGGCTGCCCCTGTGCCTCCTAAGTAACAGCCTCAATAACCATGTTTCTCTGGTAGCTAACCTTTTGTTTTACACCTGTCTTCATCTGCTGCTCATTCTCCCCCCTCCTGCTAGCATCTCCCCCTCCCATTGTATTAGAAGTTAATATAAAATCACAGGCTGGTTCAGGTTGGAGGGACCTCAAAGATCATCTAGTTACACACCCCCCCGACACGGGCAGAGACAGGGTAGGATTGAGTTGGACTAAGTCCCTGTTCCAGTGTCTCACCACCCTGACAATAAAGAATTTCTTCCTAATATCTACTCTAAATCTGTCCTTTTTTAGTTTAAAGACATTAATCCTTGCTCTATTGCAACAGACCCTATGAAAAAGTTTGTCCCCATCTTTCTTATAGGCCCCCTCCAGGTACTGGAAGTCTGCTTTAAGGTGTCCCTGGAGCCTTCACTTCTCCAGGCTGAGCAACCCTAACTGTCTCAACCTGTCTTCATAGGAGATGTGCTCCAGCCCTCTGTCCATGCTGCCAACAAAGGTGTTAAATGGTGTCCGTCCCAATACCAACCCCTGAAGAATGCCACTCATTAGTGATCTCCACTTGGACATTAAACTGTTGACCACAACTCTTTGAATATGACCATCCAGCCAATTCCTTGTCTATCAAATCCATGTCTCTCCAATTTAGAAACAAAGATGTCCTGCAGGACAATGTCAAATGCTTTGCACAAATCCAGGTAAATGATGTTATTGTTGCTCTTCCATTATCTACTATGTTGTCAACCCTGCTGTAGAAGGCCACTAAATCTATCAGGCACAATTTGCCCTTAGTGAAGCCATTTTGGCTGTCAACAACCACCTCCTTATTTAATGAAAGAGTCACAACAAAAATGTTATGTATAATTATTATGTCTTGAAGAATATAGACTTGAAATAACTAGTTCGAAGTCAGCTACGTTTGCTGTGGCACTGGTATCTTTGCAAGTTCCTTAGGGGGTACACGTGACACTTGATCCTCTTACTTTCTTTATGGGGGACTTTTCATTACTAAAGTCACTTGCCTTTTATGTTTGAGCATGTGCTTTACAATATGCATATTACCTAAACCAAACAACCCTACTGTATTTCCTCTCTAGAGGCAGGGAATTCTGTTTGCAAGGTGTCCTTATTTTTTGTGTTGCTTCTTCATTTGCTGGTTTAATCATCTTCTCTCAGTCCTGGTTGTACTGTTTATTCACTTTTTTTATTCCCAGCTGAACAGGACTCTGAGAAGCAAATCTGCAGAGTGCAGAAGACAGCAGGGATTAAGAAAAAAAAAAAAAGACTATTTTTTCACTACCTTTTTAATTAGATATGCAAATGCTTTTTTTTTTCCATGTAGACAAACATAAGACAGGGAAAACAATCTAATTCTCTAGATGCCCTTGATATAATTTATGAAGAATTTTTAAAAAAATAAAAGATCAGATTTTTATTTCATTTGCTAGTTAATAGAAACTTATTTTCTAAAATATTTTTTACAAATGTAGAAAAACAGATTATTCTTTCCTTTGCAAGACTTTTTTTCCATCTCCTTGGTTTAGGTAATACTACCAAGAGCCATTTCTTGGGTTATTCTTTTTCTTGCCTGAATGACAACTTTAATTTGGAGATTAAGTTTTTCCTTACATTCAAATAAAAGTTTATAAGCAATATTTTGTTTTGACATATAAATATAAATAAAAGCATCTAATTAGTATTATTTCTGATACCTCTAGGTGTATAGATAGTTTTTAATGGTTTTCTTCAAGTCTGTTTTTTAAAGTTTTGGCCATACTGGTACAAAACAATATCCTAAAAATTGCAATTTGTTTATAATGAAGGCAAATATCAAATTGACTCAGTGAAATATTTTATTTAACTATCTTGATTTTTTTTTTGTTGTTATTTCAGTATTTCATTCTTTAAATATAAATTGTTTAGACTCTTGACATTAAAGCCATTTGAATTAAAACCAGTCTTCTGAAGTAGAAACATATGTTAAATAGCCTCTTTTTAAACCTGGAAATCTTTGCACAAAAGCAGCAAAAACACTGAATCAGACTCCTTCTTTTGAATTGTTTTGAGCATACATATAAAGGCGATGGACTTTATTGTTGCTCCATTGCATGACAGGTACCCATATAAGGTGTCAAATGTCTTCACCATGTTTGCAGGCCAGCAGGAACTGAGCCTATTTCTAGTACTGAATTCCATTTACACTTGGTCTTCGTACTCTAAAGGTTTCCTTGAGTGTTTTTACAGTTCGTAACTCTCCAGCAGTATTACTTAGTTAACTGCTGTCTTTGAACAGCCATAAAACCTTAATCTCCTTGCCATTTTATTTTTTTTTGCATTCCTCCCAAAGTTGTAAATGAACAGCTATGGTGCAGGCACTGCACACAGCTGTTGTCTTGTGGGGACATTCACAGTGAGCTTTGGACAAGTGACACCATCAACATCTTCTCAGCATGCCTGACAGCTTTGTGGCAGGATGGGACAGTCCGCGGTTCTCCATAAGATCTCTATCCTTCCTCCTGTACAAAAAGGAGACAGTTACCAGCACAGGATCCCAGTTCAGCCACATAAGAGATAATTCTATGGTTGTTGGTGCTAGAAAGCCTCCCTCTGTCTGAGACCTAGGGACAAAATCCTCCCAAGAGCTATAGGGTTGCATTTATTGGCCAGTTAAAGCATTTTGATAAAAATCTCCCCAGGCTTTATGAAGAAGGGTCTTGGGAGGCTTTAACCTGTCTTACCAGGCTAATCATGGCAATGTTGGTTCCTCAATCCAGGGATCTTAATTCAGTGGTATCTGATGTGCTGCAAACCACTGTGCCTTCTGTAGATGCCCTCAGCTGTCACACAGCCATTGCTTCCATGTCACAGGTGAGCTCACCTCTCAGAAGTGAGAGGTTCTGAGCCCCCTAAAAGCTTTTCTGGTTCACCACTATCAGACCAAATATTTAATCCAGAAATTATTTACCTATTTTAAATGGTTATATAGGCTGGTTTCGTTGTTGTGACCACTGAAATGACACATTAAAAACTAACAAGTGTGCCTGAAGGAAGCGAGTATTGCACATTTCCTCTGTCGATGGGCAGCAAGTATCCAGCTGGTCTCTGTGGTAATTTGAACTGACTACCACCCAGGAGAGTAATTTTCATTAACTCATCCTGACAAAAAATATTAACCCACAGGCCAGTTTCCAAACTCGGACATTATAAATCAAGATCACCAGTTTGCTTCCAGGCATCAACAGCATCACTTGGATGCTAGACTAACAGATTTAGACTCTAAAGTTTTTGTTCAGGCCACCACGATTTAAGTGTTTGTGATATTTCAAAATGATATTGGATTTTTCCCAAATTGCTATCACCCGTTGGGACTGTGACGGTCAAAACTTGTCTCGAAAGCAACCTCATTAAATTATCTCACTTAACAGGGACAAGTCTGGTCTGATACTGGTTACATTTAGACTTTTGGCTTGTCAAACTGGTTTTATTAACCCCTTCTCACAGTTCTGAAGGCTGCTGCTGCTGTTGTCACTCCCCTTAGCTGGTAGCAACAGTAGTGTGGAACCCAGGAGAACCTTAAAGCTAATGGCTAGCAATGTGCCATTTCCTCTCCATTCCCACTTCATAGGATTCTCAAGTCTGTGTCCAGGTTTCAGTATCATATTTCTTCAACAAAGTGCATATGCACAAGCTTATTCCTAAATGCTATCAAAATTGGTAAGATTTTAAAATGTTCTTAAGTGCTTTGTTCAGCTAAAGAAGCTCCTTTCACAACTAGTCACTTTTCTTCACCCCTTCTATCCAAACACACCTACATGTACATGCACATACAAAGAAATGGATATACTTTTAGGAAATACCATTGTCAAATTGCCCCATCTTCGCAAGAACATGGAAAAAGGGTCTAGCATGGGTGAGAGAGGATTGAAGTCTCAAAAGCTAGAAGAAAGTATATGAACAGGATAGTTACATTAGCAAAGTGGTCCTTGGAAGAATAAGACAAGAAATGTATTCCTGTAAGTGGACAAGAATTAATGAGGAGAGAAAAATACATAGGCTTCAGGGGACACAAGAAGAAGGAAATGCTTATGGGTTTGTCTGTACCTGCTGTACCATATCATATTTGCCTGTCCACACATAAACATGTTCACTTGTGCATCCTGTTATCACAGTTACACTGTTAGGAAATGTTCAAGTTTAAGGAAACTATAGACTGAACCCCACTAAGCTCTGCTAGTGCTATCTTGAACAAATGCCATCATAAACTCCTGTATACATATTTTAAATTCCCATTTCTTTAACGAAAGCAAACATACTCCTAGAATATTCTTGGAATAAATAATGTTCAGACCATCCAGCAGAGAACATCCAGAGGAAGTGATAATAAAGACTCAGCCCTGCTTCTACCAAGAGGCATTATGGCCCAATGAGGGGAGGAAATAAAGCCAGGCAAAGTGAAGAAATGAATTAAATAAGGTGGCTAGAGATTAAGTTAATTCAATATAATGCCAAGACAACCTTTCCATGAGGCTCCCTGGTGAAAGCAATGTTAGGTAGTTTGAAAGTATAATCTTCAAGGAACAACAGCAAGAAAAACAATGAGCATTCTCCTCTAGGAATACTTTTACCCTGAGGGATGAGCCATTTTGCTGGCACAGGGAAGTGGAATCTGTACTTAGTTGTACCAGCCAGAAGAAACTTAGAATATTACCTGTAAATATTTACCTGACTAACAGAATAAAAATAACCAAAAAGATTCAAAGTCCAATTCAAATTATTAAGTTATTCTAATTTATAATTATAAACCAAGATTTTGAAGCTCTTTCATTCAGTAATTGTGTCCAGGAAAATCTGATCATCCACCTTCTCCGAAACCAGTATTTTTCAGAGGTCAAAGCACAAAAAGCGTCTGACCACATCAGTGAGATTCAGCTGATGAAAATATGTAGCCAGAAGCAATATGTAGCCTTCAACTTTCAGATGGCAGTAATACAGTGAATAGCATCAGCTAGACAATTCTTCTGTTGGCAAAAATTGAGATATATTTTTATGAAGCCTATCATATGACTCTAGACATAAGCTGTAGATGTGAAGCTGTGAGACTACTGAAGTTCTAAGAACATCTGTAAAATACTGTGTCAGTGATATTTTTCCCTTCTTAATAGCAGAACAAGCCCTGAATTAACCTAGAAGAGTCTCCT
Organism: Zapornia atra; assembly: GCA_013400835.1. Lineage (NCBI taxonomy): Eukaryota > Metazoa > Chordata > Aves > Gruiformes > Rallidae > Zapornia > Zapornia atra. Next base: position 8,311 of record VZTU01012781.1, on the reverse strand, counting down.
TGCAGATCTGTGTAGAAAACCTGAGTTTGCAGAGGGTTATTTTGCTGTTATTGACTAACTGAAATTCAATGCAAGTTGTATTATGGTTCAGGTAACCTAGCCACATAGAATCATAAGATTACAGGTTCATTTGAGCTGGAAGGAGCCTCAGGAGGCCTCTAGCCTGACCCCAGCTGCAGGCTCAGCTACAAGTTCAGAACAAATTGCTCAGGGCTGCACCCACAGTGTGGGCTTCAAAACCTCCAGGGCCAGAGACTGCACGGCCTCTCTGGGCAGTTTGCTCTGCTGCTTGGTTGTCCTTGTGGGGAGACATTTCTTCTGTCCAGCCTGAACTTCTGTGGTTTCACCTTATGCCTGATGCCTCTCACCCTCCAGACACGGACTGCTGGGAAATGCCTGGCCTCATCTCCTTGATAAGCTCCTCAGAGGTGCTGGGGGTTTCTGTGTGGTTCCCCCAAAGCCATTCTTTCTCCAGGTTCACATGCTCTGGTCCCTCTGCCCACCCTCACAAGGCATATGCTTCAGCCCGAACATAGTGGTGGCCCTCCCCTGGACTGACTCCAGTTTATCAGTATCTTTCCCATACTGGGAAGCCCCAAACTGGACAGAGTGCTCTAAACAAGGTCCAAAACCTGCTGAGTAAAGGGAATAATCACTTTCTTTGATCTGTTGGCTCTGCTCCTGCTGACACAGTCCATGGCACTCTTGGCCTTCATTGCTGCCAGGGTTCATTGCTGGCCCGTGCTCAGCTCACTACCCACCAGCACTCCCAAGATCTCCTCCACAGAGCTGCTCCCTAGCTATAGCATAAGGCCCATACAATCAAAGATCACACAGGCTTCTCCAACCCCTTGCTGAACACAGAGCTGAAGAGGTAATGCGTCCTATGATTTAGGCAACTATTTCTCATCTAGATAATACCTGAGGAGCTGGCACAGTGATATGTGGGTAGAAGACTGAATGTTATGAAGATAATAATCTGGTTTATATGCTAAAATGTTAAGGATTAAATTAAAATATCATCACTCAAGAATGTATCGCTCAGAACCAAGATCAATGATTTTTAGATCTATTTTTTCAGTTTGAAGATCCCTAATATTTTTTTTCCTAGGAGTGTAGGAAACTTTGAGTAGGGATTTTAAATCCACTGACAGTAACTTTTGTTTTCTCAGCTATAACTCGCTGAGCCCAAGGGTTGAAGGGGCACTGATGAAAAACAGTAGCAGATAGCTCAGCAAGCAAATACTCACCTAAGGCCAGTAAGTCAGGAAGCAGCTGGAGGTAAAATCAAAGGTGAAAGTAGATGTGGGCTCATGTACTGTTTCATGTATTTCTTGACCAGTGAATTGAAATCTGAGCTGTTAAACTTTTTCCTCTAGTGTTATTTAGAAAACTTGACAACACTCTGCAGAGAATAAAATATGCTTCAGTGCTGGATCCAAGTGCCAAATGAATATGGGGATGGAAATGGAATATGCAGATGCATCTGTGCACATAATCCATTCGCAGCATTAATGCAGGGAGAAGGCAGCTACAGCTCTCTATTGCCCCCTTGTCTGTCTGAAATCTGTTCCCAGCCAGCATTTTCTCTGTTATGGAAGATAAGCACCTCCCGAAAGGTAAAACCTGAAAGAAATTATTTCCCAAATGTAGAGAGACAGAGAAAAAAAACCCAGCCCTCTTGTCAGAAAAACGATGAAACATTGGACGGAACATTGACATCTCAAAACCATGAAAAAAAATATTTGAATAGGATGGATGAAAATATTACACCTTGCCATTTTTTCAACTTTTTATCTCTAATGTGTTTTTGCTTGGTTGCTCTAGTGAGCAATATAAAGAAAACCATTTCTTTCTGTAAGCCAAAATAGAATATTTGGTTTTACAATTGCAGAAAAAGAGCATTTCAACAACTGCAGACTTCTTGCTATTGCAGGGCCCCGGGCTTTGGCACCAACACACCTTTGAAACCTTTTTCCTGTTTTGTATACCAGTCAGAAACACCTCTTAAAAACATCATATAAGGTGATAAATTAATAATTTCTAACCTGTGAGTAACAGAGATTACATCAAGAAATATAACCTTACATATAACTACATAGCACAAATACATTTACATATACAAATGTTGAAAAACACAGACCCAGAAAAATGGATGGTCCATCAAAAGAACAACGCTTTATTAACAATGAAATTCAAAGGAAGCTTAAAATGTGTTTCCTTCCTGGGGCTAAGTAATCAGATTTTTTTTTTTCCCTTTCTCTGAGTTTATTCACTCACAATCGTCCTGCACTCACATTTTCACTTTTCCAGTATCTCTAAGAGAAGAGTCCTGTTGTTGCTTGCAGTCAGATGACTCAACTTTGAGTGCAAGGTTCCTCTGCCTTGAACTGCCTCATGGAAGGGAGACATGCAAGGAGGGGGGCAGATCGTTCAAGCTTCCCTCAAGCAAGAAACACCATAACTCCCTCAAGAATAAAATAGCAGCAAACACCACAGAGAGTATTTGCAGCACTTTTTACAATTACTGGAGCTTATCGATCTATTTCAACCAGAAGTTGCTCCAGCCTCTCCTGCCATGAAGAGCAGGCACACAAAAAGATCTAGGCTCATACCTAACATGATATTCTTCAAAACACATGTTTTACTGCCACCTAACCCCAGGAGAGGCTGGAGTCTAATAGGCAGTGGGATGGGGTTTAGACCTGCAGTTTAAGCCCTCTGCTAATGATCTAAACTCTACAGACTCCTTTTATAGTTAGAGGGTATCAGACTCTTTTTAAGGCAGCTTTCATCCCATCCTAAGCCAGATATGAAAAATAGAGCAGATGAAGCATGTTTTAAACATGTCTCTGCTTTTCCTGAGCACATTGCAAGGCATAGTCACCGGGGACAGATATCATAGCTCTTCTAAAGCTACACTTGTAGTTCATTGGCCAGCTGAACAGATGGCTTACCACTACTTTTTCAAGACACTTGAAGTTCATAGGAAAATAAAGCTACCTTTTTGTGGATAAGGACAAGGTAAAATGTGTAAATAATTGTGGTAGGATTGACTGGATTAAAGGTAAACATCTGCCTCTGTACCAGTCACCTACGCCTCCCTCTATTGTCATTTTACACCAAAATAGGAGACCTAGGGCATCCATACACACTAATATTCATGCCTAAAAGAGGTGAGATGAATCACATCCTAAAACCACAGGTTTCTCTCAATGGCTAAAAAAAGTTATGTGAAACAAAACCCCCCTCCCCAAGGACAGGTTGGAAACATTACACTAGTAACAATAAAGGGTTTTCAGATGAAGAATTGGAATATCCATCTAAGAGCAGCATGGGATCTAATTTTATAAGTGTTGCAGTTTGGTGTAACTGCTGCTTCAGTGGCTCTTGCAAGCTGCAGTTACAGCTTTCTGCGAGCCCCATGTTTTGAAAAACACTGGTACAGTCAAGGCCAAATTTGAGACCAAGCCTATCAGAGCTGGTCATAGCGCCTCTGTGAATCACATATAGGAGAAAATAAACCTGCTGGCAGGCACACTTTGCCACCGGAGCGGGAGTGAGAAGATGTAACAAGCTGCACGGACTCCAAGGCCAGGCCCGGAGGAGGGGGGGGATGAAGAATGTGAAGAGACAGTTTCCCCTGCAGCTCGTGGTGGAGTCCATGGTGAAACGGGTGTCCCCCCGAAGCCCATGGATGAGGACGGGGAGCAGAGACAACTATGCCTGTGAAGTTTGATCCACGCCTCAGCAGGTTTGCCAAGGGACTTGTGACTTTGCGGGTGACCAGGCCGGGGGGTCTGGACCCGGACGTCAGCACCCTATGGAGGGGAGAGTCCTGCTGAGAGGCCTGTGGTGAGGGGATGACTCCCCGATAGAGAGGACTCACGCTGCAGAAGGTCGTGGACACGACTCTCGCGTGGGTGGGACCCCACGATGCCGCAGGGGAAGGGTGTGTGTATGCGGAATGCCCCCCCCCCCCCCCAGCTGAGATGGAAGACAGCTTGGGAGGAACGGACTGAAACCCCTCACTCTCCATTCCCTGCCCCCCCTGTACTGCGAACGGGAGGGAAGAAGGGAGCGAATCTCTGATTAAAGTCATGAGTGCGAAGAGGCGAGGGGTGGGGGGAGGAAGTAGAAGTGGTAATATCTGGGGAAGAAAAGCAACTTGTTGGGAATCACCGGAACCCCACTGCCCATTCCCTGCCCCTCCCCGCGCCATGTTGGGGGGGGAAGAAGGGAGTAAAATCGGGACGAGTTTTAAGTTTGCTAAGAAGGGAGGGATGGAGGGAAGGTGCTTGAAGACCTGGCCGCTTCTTATCTCATTCCGGTTCACTGGGTGTAGTAGTTGTAGTAAGTAGTAATAAATCACCTTTTCTTTCCATTATTCTGTGCTGTGTCTGTTTTGCCCATTGCACTAATTGGAGAGTGATCCCTCTGTCCTTATCTCAAGTCCTAAGCCTCCCAATATCTATTTTCTCCCCCTTTTTGGCTGAAGGGGGGAGTGAGCGAGCGGCTTGGTGGGTGTTTGGCCTTTGGTTAGGGCTAAAACCACCACAATAAGGAACTATTTGGTGTGAAATGCATTCACTTGACCATCCTAATACTGACCCCAGAAACTGAACTCGAAGGATTTTAAATGTGTAAGGTTTTAAAAGGCATAAGCTGGTTTGTATTTGAACTTCAGAATATGCTCCGTGGAAAATCTTCAAAGTCATACAGTGAAAATTATGCAAGTTTTGCAATGACTTTCAAGGAAAGATTATGAGACTCTAATTGCTTCATGACAGAGTTTATACCTAAAGAGGACATTTTAGCATGAAAACTAGCGTAGGAATGGCATGCAGAAAAGAAATTAGTCACAGGTTGTTGTTGGAAATGTTTGTGGAGAAGAAACAAGTGTGCATAGTAGTATTGGTACATACTTCCTAGGTTATCAAGTTTATTCCCCTGACATCTTAGTCATGTATGTCAGAGGAACATCTTAGTAAGCTCATCTTAAAGTAAGGCAAATTCCCTGTCAATTGAAAGAGCATCACAAATCCTTACTTCTCTAACAAGAGAAAACTTTTCTTTATTTCTACATTAAATTTATCTGTGGCTTTCATGTTCCCCTGCATTTTTCTGAAACATTGTTGTTTGGCTTAATTTCAAGCTTAATGATACCCCTGATTTGCTGGGTTTAGTTATCATGCCTGTGGTTTCCTGTGCCATTTGTTTTCTCAATTACAGACATGTTGACCATTAAAGACACTTTCATTTTGTCTCCATTTTGATTGTGTAGCCATTTGCATTTCCACAAATTCCTTCCCACCAGTCCTTCAAATGCTCAGTGTACAGTACACTTTTAACTTTAACTCATAGGTGCATTTTAATCCCTATCCATCAACACCATGTTGTTCTCCCATGTCTTCTCTCTTCTTTTTTATTTGTTCAGTATCCTTGAAAGATCTAAGTCAGGCTGATTTTTTTCAGGCTTCATTATCCCTATAGATTTTCTGGCCTCTGAGAAAAAACTTGCTTTTTAGTATTACAGATAGTAATGCCTAACCATGAAGCCCAGATCATAACAGACCATAGAATGAGACATCTTTCTTAAAAGCTGAATACTCTAACATTGATAACCTTTTTAACACAATTATGTTTCTAAAAGCATTCAGGAAGTCTTTTCTTTCATTGCAATGCAGAGCAAAAACGTATTTGAAATCTTAAAAATTACCACAATATAAAGCTCACCCACAAACCTTGTCAAAAGAAATAAATTTAAACCAAAAGTGCTAGATTTTGATAGGTAGAAAATTATCTAATAGTAAAACTAACATAAAGCGGCAATCATGGGATGCCTTTAGGGAAAAGTCTGTTGTGGAGGGTGACTGATGTCCTATGGGGTCCTGCCTGGTGAAGCATTCAGAGCATTATGTTCTAAGAGATGGCCTTCATCCCTGTTCTTGAGCAGGTCAGACAGTTAATGACTTCTTTTTTTTTTCACAACTTCCATTGCATGGAGGTCAAAGAATTTTCCACAAGGTAATGAAGGAATAATTATTTCAGTTTTCTGAGTTTCTTTCAGTAAAGCGGGAATGTTTTTTTCAAGTAATAGTGTTTCATAATTATTTCTTTGTCTTGTTAAATTTAATTTCAATTTTTAAATTCAAATCACAGTACACATACAGATATATGTAGCATATTTATTGCAATATTCCATATCACTGAAATCAGTTTTATCTGACTGAAATGAGATTGTACATACATATTTCTGTATGAATTATTGTCAAGTTTTCTTTCCTCATACATTTTTATTGTTATCTTTGTTCCAGTTGAGAATGAAAATAAGTTCAGAAATGTCAGAACTTCCCCTTGGAGACAAAGTCTGTTTTACAACCATCTCTTTGTTTGATAGTGGTCTAGAAACTACTGACATTGTCTCGAGCCAAGAAAAAACATCACAAGCACCATTTAAATACATGGATGGGTATCTAACCAATGAATGGATAAATTCAGGTTGTAATCAACATAGTGCTTCCGTGAAGTCAACATTATTTGTACAATTAATTTAATAATGTTGTAAAATAAGACATTCAAACATAAATTAAACACTTAGGATTCAATTTTGCTCCAAGATGTTTAAATCTGTCCTGCTGCATTCAACAGGAATTGCATGTGCATAACTGAGGAAAGACTTTGGCTATTAAAAAGCACAATAAACAAATCCAAATTAACAGATTGTAAATGGATACTTGTATTAATTTGACTAATTGTTCACAAACCGCGCAAGCATTATTTAACATGATAAATATTATACTGCTCTATGTATGTGAATAATTCAAAGCCAGAAACATTTCTTGATAATTCTATCAAGATTAGTGATGGAGAAGCCTCAACAAAATTTTGGGTTTCAGTTCATGTGGTTATTCAAAGTAGGTTTTATCGTGTCTCAGAGTAGCTGTGTGTGTATATAGAAGTTAGGCTTGAAATCACACAGCTCCTCCTCTCCTTTCTGAGAAATAGGAAAATAGATCAGAAACATCCTGAAGACCACATCTTTTCATTCCTACATATTTTGACTTCACTAAATCAAAACCAAAGTTCTCATTGTCCTTAGCTTAAACAAAGAGTACGAGAAATAAATTTGAAGTGGAACACATTACTGCCCAGCACAAAGATTCATCCTAATCTAGAACAGTATGTCACCATTGGTAACATGTTTTAAATATGAGATGTGAGATGCAAATGATGTTTAGAGAAAGAAGATTACAGGGGCTTAGGCACAGAAGAGAATAAAAAGGTTGGCTTTAATTTTTGTCTGAAAATCAAATACAAACACTTAATGAATGACAGACAAAATATTTTAAAATTTTGGAACTGATACAAATGTCTTGATAAATACAGACTGGGACTGAGTGGTCTTTGGAGCTCAATTCCATGCATAAGGACCTGGACCACAGAAGGCACACCAGGGCTTCTGAGGGACGTACATAAGGCTGGCAGTTATAACCTGCTACCCACAGGTGGACCAGGCCTTTCTGGGAAGCAGCAGGAAGCCAGGCAGTATACCTAAGGATGTCTTTGATGGCATCAGAGACCTGTGTTTAAGTAATTCAGTCCAGCCCTGGCTCTAACCTCGGACCATCTGGATAGAGGACAATTATACCTTACCTTCTATCTGTAAGGATTTGTCTTCTGGCCAGCTATTATGACCTAATCTTGCTCCCACAAAATACTCTGGAGCCATACTATTCTGAAAGAATCAAGTGTTCTTCAGGTGAACAAATTTATTTTAGCTGCTTTCATCCTTTTATTCATATCTCTGCACCTGAGCACCATCATAAGTAACCATACCATGTCCTCTGTTTTATGCAAGTATTAGCAAGGCCAACCTCAAGTAGCCCTGCAGCAAAGTTGTAAGTTGAATATGATTTTCCTGATTAAACTAGTGGGTTGATACCTACTATCATTCTTCTTGTATATGCTGCCATTGAATTACCTGTGTCATTCTTTATGGTTTCAATAAATTTAAGTTCTCTGAATTATATATGTTTCAATAAGACAAAATTAAATCAGGGAGTTACAATTAGGTCATTTTTCTAGTTTCATTGTTTGAACTTCTTGATAAAGAATTTTTGCCTATATGGTTCAATTCTGATTAATATTGTATTAAGAATGTTGAATTTATGAACTACAGAATTAAGTTCATTCCTAGTTACTAGCTGTGATGGCAAACCATGCTGACTTAGCATTTCTCAGGGTGTTTCAACAGAACATTGAAAAAAACCATCATTCTTCACATAACAAGTTGTGTTTGCTAGTATTC
>VZTU01012780.1:15061-89550 GCA_013400835.1 Zapornia atra | reverse complement strand
ATATATATCTTTTTTTTTTCCAGACTGCATTTATTATGATTGTTTTCACAATATATTCAAACTAGATTCAGCACTGCTACTTAAATAAGAACTAAAACTACAGGTTTGTTTTTTATTGGTACCTCAGTAATTCTGATCAATGTCATTTAATTCCTGGCATGCACAAAGCAAACACAATTAGCAACTCTATACATTTCACCACTCCCTTTACACATATGCGGATATAAATGGACAATGTGGACCTGCTGTTGGAACCACAAACCTTGAATCACACTGACACTCAGAAAGTTGTTATGAACAGACATACAGGGAAAATACGGCTCTTCTCAAGGTACAAGACATGACACAAAATGGCACACTGTTATAAGTACATTTAACAGCCAAGACACACACTTTTTAGTCATTGTCAGTGTCACAGAGTGGGCAACAGCAGCTCTCATGCATCATCAAGGAAAGTGTCAGTAATCCCTGGAGACCATCTCTGTTATAATTGGCACTGGTGGAGGAGGAGGAGGATGCGTCAGGTAGAAAGATATTCCCACACCATCCTGAGATAGCAATAGTGGCAGTTAACACTCCTTCAGACTTCCACAACTTCTATGGAAGTCCCTGATGAGAACATAAATATGAAGCAGCAAGATGGCATTTTTTTACCTCTGCTTCTCATAGTATCATGACATTTAAAGTGCACAGTAAAATCTATCAAGTACAGTGAAAACATAATTATGCCATTTATGTAACATGCATTATGTACCTAATATGAGCAGGATTAGTCTATTGGTGTTTTGAATCTGTTGTGGAGACAATAGAATGCTTTGAAAAACACTATTTCTAAGTTTATTATTCAATTAGCATGTATACTCTCCCTAAGAAAATAAAACCTTTTGAGGGACACAAACATTTTTACTGCACATGCAGAGTATGCATCTTAATTCTTAACAAATGGCTTCTGCTTTTAAATTATGTTATTAGTATGCTAAAAAAAATCTTACATGTTGTCATCACTCTAAATTTCACTAAATGGTACTTGGCTATGCATCTGCCAAAATGTCTTTCGCAAATAAACAGTTTTGCTTTCAGTCTGTTCAATTAAAACCAGAAATGTATTTGTCAAAACCTTAATCCTATGCTAATACAAGTTCTATAGAACAGAATTTAGTTAATTTTATAATATTATATCAATTTTTTCTTATGGTAGAGGTGTTTTACACTAATCGACTGATGTCTCACAACAATAACTGAAATCCTGTTAAATAATTAATGCATCTTTTACCTAATCATTCAGTAGTTAATTATAAGTGCTTTTTATTTTTTTAAATTAAGCTTCTGCGGTGGAACCTTAAGGGAGAGCACTGAGGTTGATCTGTCTACATAGTTTTTTACAGCAAGAGACAATTTCCCAAAGCACCCATTCACTCTGAAGCTCCAAAGCTGCTTTTTATTGAAACATAAAATAGAAACTTTTAAAAAAATATAGAATAATGAAAATTGAGAACAAGATTTAAAAAACAACAAAACCACCATCAACAACAACCTCACCATGTCTTCTTATGACCTTGCAGAGTGCTGCCTTTTCAACAACAAATCCCATACTAGCTACAAAAGCCATGAGCTTGCTCCTAGAAGCCTCTGCTGCACAGGAATTTCCATTCCAGCTGTCTCTGGCTGGCTGTCCATCCCTCCCCATTCCACTTGGTGAGACAAATGAAACTTTCCTCAGTTTTCTCTCCCCCAGGAGTTTGACCGCTCCACAATTGTCCTCTTCTGACAATGCCACTTAACTCCACCTCTAGCCACCAGGAACCAGTAGCAAACAGCTACCTACCCAGCAGCGTGGCCATTCCTCGTGCTTACATACCTATATGGCAGTGCATGAAAAAATTAAACTGCTACCCAGTCTGTCCCATCTTTTACAAAGAAGACTTACATAAGACAACTTCTTAAAAGCCCTTACATCCTTTGTGCTAACACTTTGAAAGGAAAACAGACAGATGCTTAATATTCACTTTCATTACTAATAATATAGCTGATAATTTAATACAAAAAGATTTTATTATAGATGGAGATGGTAGTGTCTTTGGAGTTATTCTTGCTTGATAATTCTCATTAGAAGATTCTGATTGAAGCTCCTTTTAACCTTGCCAAAATTTTACATTTGGATGGAAAGTTTTCTCCAATGGGTTTCTGTCAGGCAGATGATTTATTTTAACTTTTTATGGATGTTTCAGCAAAAATGATTCAGTCATTCCTGAACAAAATCCATTAAAAAAATACTCTGTTTCACTGTTGTTAAGTTATAAGAAATTCAGCAGCTACTTTAAGAACACTTTAAAACGGGATCTTAACCTTTTAGCAGGATTTGGTTTTAAGCCAGAGGTATGTATGCTTGATACCATCCCAGCGATAAAACTGTATTATCCCATGCTATAAACCCATGGAAAATGTCCTTCCACAGTAGCTTGGAAAGTCCTAAAGGTTCGACAAGTATGTTTCTCGCAGGTTCCTTCTCCCAACTCAGAGCTTTGACTTGTCTGCACACATTTCACACCTGGAGAGTGACCGAAGCACAGTCCAGACCACAATTACAAAGACCTAGGAAGACTTTTTCTGAATTTCAGTGATGGCTAAAGTGGGCTACAGCATGTGAACTAACAGGTTATTTTCCTAGAGCTTTAAAGTATTTATTTGTCGGTACTCAAGTGACATGAAAGTGTGGGAAATATGAAAAAAGCATTAAGACATTTGAAGCAAGGACAAAGCAGCAAGAGTAGTTGAGGGAAGGAGCAGATTGGGACACGGAGCCTGAGAGGGGCAGTCTAAGAAGGTTGAAGATGGGGAAGAGGCAGTAATTAGTAAGCAAGAAAATTGAGTCTGAGGGGAGGAACATAAGCTGTGAAAGCTACATTTGTCATAAACTGTGACCAAAAGACAAGAATGGTGTGGAAGAACAGAAAAAAGGAAATAAGGTAGGAAAGGTAACAATGGAAAAATAGGTCTCGTACGGGAAATTTGGAAGAACTACAGATACAGAGAAGACCCAATTGTGTAAGGATATAACTTAAACATTTACAATGACAGACAGATTGCAGTAACTAGGAAATTGCTAGTCAAAACTCAGATAAAAGGGATTAAATTCAGACACCAAACCATGGGCTGGAGAATGCACCACTCAAGACACGGTGCTGTATAAACTGAATGGAATCCTGCCTTGCTGGTGTATGATTTTATGCCACTTGTTACCTGTTACTGCTTTTGTGTTAGGAGAGTTTGTGAAGCAGATTTAAAAATCTAATACTTTTTTTTTTGAATGTTTTTATGATTATGTATGACGGGATTTTGGAGGGGGCGTGGGTATGTTTGGGTTTGTCAGGGTTTTTTTAAAGCTGGATGTCACACTTTTAAATATGGGTTAAAATGACAGAGTTACAATGTCAAAACAGTAAAAACTGTTAGCATAAATGTTTCCTAAGCTGCTTCAGTCTCCTCCCACATTTTTGCTCCCAAGTTGAATTTTTGTTTGTTTGGACACATGAGAAATTCATGTTCGAGCGCACAAGTACTGGAAAGAAGCCACCATGAATTTCTGCTTCTGACTTTCTTGCAAACATACTTCTGTTTAGGAAACTGTCTTGCAGTACATAACCCTTGAAGTTCCCTTGAAATAGATCAATTCACTTTAGTAGCAAATGTAAGCATATTGTGGAAGCTGTGATCACAATACCAGTAAGACATCATCCGCTTTAAAACCGAACAGTTTTGATTGTTGCAGATGGTATAAAGACATTAACAAAGTAGAGTATGTTCTTTGGTATTGGTTATTGGTGCAGCTGTTAAGTTAATGAAGTCAGTATATATTCAGTTTTAATTGTAGACACATTTTATTTGAGCTTTCATAGAACAGCTGTGAAATAAGTGCTATAATTAATGTTCTGTGAGTTACACTGAAATCTATGTATATATTTCATAAATGATATGTTATAACCTCAGTACAATTTATTTAGGTTTTGGTTCTCAAGATAAAAGATTATCAGACAACTCCACTTTCTTCAAAAGACATTTAAAAGTTTCAAAGTTATCTTCGTTTGTTCTTTCACCTGCTAAGTCACCACAAATAAGTTTTATTATTAGAGTAAATAAATTTATTTTATTAAATTAATGCCTTCTTTACATATCTAGATTTATTAGGTACTCAGCATGTGGGTACTGGAGTGAAGCAGGTTGTTCCAGTTGTACTTGAAGAAATAACCTCATTTTGGCTTTCCTTTGTATTACTTTCATACCGGGTATTCAAAATTTGTCATTCCAAAGAAACTGTCATAAAAAAGATAAAACATCAAAGGGAAAAGTCAAATGTTGAATCTAATCCCCTTGGGCAGGCAGGCAGGTAAACTAGGGAATGTTGATTTGTGCTATTTTAATTGCAGCTACCACAAACTCCCTCAGTTTGAGACGTTCTAAGTTGAACACCTTTTTCTGTGAGTAGAACGATGGTAGGGAACTCAACAAAGTAGAATTGTCAACAATAATAGGAGATCCTATTATTAACAAAACTATCAGGGTTTTCTCAGACTCAAAAAAGTGATTTATAGATACAGTCTTCCCTCCTCACTCCTTTTTTCTGCTTTTCATAATGGCATTAAGGTTATTTGGTTTGCTTGCTTTTTTGTTTTCAAATTTGAGTTTAAAAATTCAGATATACACACCAACAAATGTCACTTAGGTTTTTTGGAGATAACTTTATCCAGCTTTACTTACACATTACACTATTTATTGTGTTGTCTTTCGCACTGTGTTACATTCCAGAATTCCCCCTTTTCTTTGTGTGACCCTGAAATGCTCAAGTGACTACTCCAGAGGCAAGGGGGGTCATGAAGTCCAAAAGCTACAGGAACTTTGTCTTCTTACTAGCTCCTTCACAGAGTCCAAAACCTTTAGGAATAAAAGATAATGGCACATACTGTGGGTTACATAAAAACCATTGTGTTGTAAGTTCCAGACTTTTGTTATATTGCTCAACAGGAAAATCACCTAGGACTAAAGGTTAATTATTTAAAAGTAATGAAAAGCTTAATTTACTGCTGGTGTACTTACAGGTATACTATACTCCTAAAAAGGGTTTTTTAGTGACAAAGATGCTTTCCACATTAACCCTCCTCTTTTAGAGTATTTCTGTTGAATTTGGGGCAGAGGGTGGGTGGGCACAAGGGGAGTGGGACAAAAGAAAAAAACATTTGTTGATATTCTCTTCTGGACATGGGAATTCCGCTCCTAATTTGCTTCATTAAAAGGAAGACAGGGAAATTATTTTCTTTATATTTATATTATATATATTATTTTCTTTATATTTCTAGCATAAACCATCATTGGGAGGCACAATGGTATCTTCAAATATTTTACAAAGTAGACTGTAATGCCCTGGTTTATAAAGGCAGAATTCCAAGTACCATCATTAGATACTAAAAAAAAAGTGTCTATTTTTTTCCTTAAGTACCAACCAAAGTCAGAGAAATATGGAACTGTTCAAGATAGAAAAAAAAAGATAATCAGGCCACTGAATTGAAATATGAGTTAAAAACCTAAACATAGTATCTACCTCTGTCTGTATTCAAAAGGCATGGACTCTGACCACTCTGTATCTGAACTGAGCACAGCTTTTTCATCCTTCATGCTCTTGGCTCTTTTTTGCTGTGTGTTAGGAAGATTCTGGGATCCCTCTTTGTTACTATTGAATTTGCTGCTAAAACATTCAGGAATAAGTATGGGTTGTTCTTATAAAATTTTGTGGTTCTCCAAGAACCTCTCATTTCCCTTTTTTGTTTTTCTCTACTGTGAGGATTATGGCTCACCACATCACCTAACTAGTTTGCTATCTGAACAGCTCATGTTACCATGGGATGGCTGCAGTGGTAAACAGATCTGTTCTTTCTCCACTCTTTATCCCTTTGTGTGTTTTGCTCCCATGTTCAGTAGAAGCTTTGCTCCACACTTTTAGAAGATAAAATCAGTCTCCAGGGGACACTAGATCCTTCCTATGCATATGGTGAAGATCAAACTGGAAGGAACGAGGAAAATTATGGGTTTGCTTTTCCCAGCATACTAACTAGTACAGTTGTATCACAGCATCAAAAGCAAAGCACTAGATCTCATAACAGATGTTCCAGGTATGCCTCTCACAAGGTTAGGAAAGCCAGGAGATAATATGAATCTTCAAATCCCTGCAGATCTTTATTATGCCTCTGAAACTACAAAACTGTATTTCACAAAACTGTATTGCACAAAACTATATTGCACAAAGCATGCACAGAAATGTAAGAATCCTCTCTGATGGTCAGTTTATCCTGCTTCTGTCAGTAACCAGGAGACTGATTGTTAAGAAGCGGTTCCTCTGGCCTCCTTTGGATTGGTTCCTCACAAAGTCAGTAATACTTTGGTATTGGAGGCTGTGGTATAGAGCATGTTTCATTTTGCTACTTTGGAAGTTTTTCAGAGAGGTTAACTTTCTCCCAGTCTTTATGTTGGACCAGCTGTCATCTGTCTGCACCTCTGAAACAAAGTCAAGAATAAGTGTACAAACAGTTTTGGTGTAAGGCTTGGGTATTCACATCCGTCACTTCCCTATGGCGCCTCCAGTGGCGGAGACAAGGGAACTCTGGCCCACTTTCCTTCTGTTAAAAATGGAGCATCACAACATCGCTAGCTTGTTCTTGGATAACTGTTGGTTTTGGTAGTAATATACTGCCTATGCCTGGATATGTCAAAACACGTAGCAGCACAGCCTATTTTCTCTTTAACCAGGCAGCAGTGGAAATTTACACCAGGGTTGAACATCAAGGCACAGAATGGCCTCACCATCCTTATGGTGCTTGACTAACTGCAGTACGACTCCATCATCCTTTTACGTAGACTGTGGGTCAGTGATACTATACATACAGTTTACATGTTTGTCTTGCAGGATGAAGACCACCATCGTGGCATGCCATGAGGCTGTGGTATAGAGCATGTTTCATTTTGCTACTTTGGAAGTTTTTCAGAGAGGTTAACTTTCTCCCAGTCTTTATGTTGGACCAGCTGTCATCTGTCTGCACTTCTGAAAATTTAGGAGGCTCAAGTGCCCAGAGGTTGGTCTTTTTTGTTTATTTTATGCAGCAACTTCTTCCCGTTGCTAACATCTCCAGTTTGTTAATTATCTGCTATAACTGAAAGCTTGCATGGTAGGCTCTGAATCTTCTGCTGCTTGCCGAAGGCCTGGAGAATTATGTATCACATTTGCACATAATTCTGCTTATCCCCCTACAAAATTTTCTTATAGCTCTAATTATACAGCCATGAGGAACTGAATCCAGATGTTCTAGGGGAGGACAAAATATAGCAGTTGCCACTAAAATTATACAGTTATGTACTAGAACAGGGCCAACGCATACCTTTCAAAAACTATTATTTGTCAAATACTGTCCTCCAGGTACCTGATAGAAACTCTCATTATAAATGGGGAGGAGAAGAGAGAGAGAGCGAAACTCTCGTGCTACTCTAATGCTACACACCCAGTGCTGATGCAGACACAGATGTGGAGGAGAAATTTCTGCAGTCAATTATTTTCCTCAAAATTCACTCCCTTTTACTTATATTCTGCAATTGGTTAAGTAAGAGCAGTGAAATATCCCTATAACAATGGTATTGCTCAGATAGGTCTCCATATGGCACAGAAAAAGAATACATTGTGCTCTGCCTAAAAGAAGGGAGACTGAATGAAAAGGAAAGATGTACAAAACAAATAAGAGAAGAGCTCAGAGACAACCCAGACTCTGCAGATGTGCTGCATCTGTTTGCCTGCCCACTGGGGACACTGAGATAGAGAGATTAAGGCATTTATATGGAGATGGTTAGACAACTAGTTCAGATATGCAAAATGCAGCTAGGTTGACTTAAATTCTATAGCAATGATAATACTGTAACAAAGGGGTGAATATAATTCACTGTCTATGCATTAAACATTGACATACATGCCATAAACCAGCTCATGTTCTTACAGTGATGGAATAAAACCAGAACTGACCTTGCAAAGGATACACAAAATCAAATGAAATTTTATTCCGTTTAAAAGCTGTGTGCCAGTTTGCTTTCAAAGAAAGATAAAACTTGCACAGTCCATTCCTGATTATATTAAGGGAAAAAGTAAAATTATGTCCTTGTAGAAACACTGCTGATGTGAAGTTAAAAAGAAGGAAGCAAACATAAAAAGTTGTCATTCAAAATAAATGTGCATCCTAACAAGAACTCTGAGTAAAAGTGAGCTAAAACCAAAAATAATATAGCCCAGTGGGGCTATGGCATGTGTTCCTTACAGTAACCTTTAGAAACAACCCTGATCAGTAAACTTCACAAGGGAAGATAAGGCTGTAAAGTTCAGTCTTTATGACAAAAAAAAAAAAAAGTTTTTCTTTTAATTCCACCTCTACCTGCAAAAACAAGTAACCAAAGAAAGTCACCTTTTCACAAGTAATTAATTGTTCACTATTGTCACAAATAACTACAGTATGTAAAAAATACATTTATTAGCAAAAATGTTTCCGGCTTTAATGTTCAGTTTGGAAATATTGAAAAATGGAGCCTCATAAGTTATTCATAAGATCAAAATTAATGCAGTCACTATTCCTGGCTTCTGATTAAATGCTGTCTTGTAACCTAGTAACACTGGAAATAATGACCAGATGATCATTTTCTGCAAATTGAGTCAATGAAGAGAAGCTTTGATATGTCAAGTTGCAACATTACTTGCCCAACAGAAATATGCCTAGAGATTCTCCACAGTTGTGGAGACAATTTCCTTCTGTGCTTGTAACAGTGTACACAGGCAAAGTCCATTTCCAACAATGGGTTCATCCTCGCTCTTTCACTATGATAAACAGTGGTAGATGGTGATGAAGAAACAGAAATTTATGGTCTTAGAATAATGAAAAAAGGAATTCTAAGTGAGGTGTTGGGTTTTTTTTTCAGCTCCTCCTCAAAGATATTTGTTCAACATGACGTTGAGCAGTAAATCCTCTGACAGACTTCCATACAGTATACAAGACCACAAAAGTGTATAAGACTGTGTCACTCATCACTGATAACTTATCTTGCTAGAGGCTTCAATATAAAAGACAAGCAAAGGACACAGAGAAAAAAACCTCATATTTGGATTACCAAGATTTAAGACTAGAGTTGTGTAAGAACCCCCAGCAAGTTCCAAAATTAAACAGCTCCTCTTCCCTATAACTCTAAAACAAATAAAGAACAAATTCTAAAAATTAATCAGAAAATACCTGCGATAGAAAAAAAAAACCAAAAACAACCAACCCACAAATCCAAATAGACAAAGTAGTAAGGAAAAATGCACACACACACACATATATATATTTGTACACCACAGATTCAGAAAGCACAAAACATTGAAATGGAGTCACTGAAGCAGACAAAAATCTCGGAGAATACGAACTAGACAACAGTTACTCAGTTAACGCTTAAGTTAAATAAGGAGACATAATTACTCGGGGGGGAAAAAAAAAAAAAAGCAAGGGAAGAAAAGTATAGAAGGGCTGAGAAGTATTAAATGTTAAACCAGAAACTTGGCATTGCCACGGGAAAGAAAAAAAATAGAAGAAAAAGAAGGATGGGAACCAGCCCGCATCCTTAGGGTAGCCATTAACGGCACGGGGTGGGAGTGCGCAGTGCTCACACGGAGTACGAGCGGCCGAGGAGCCCGAAAAAGGCGAACGGGAACGAGCCGCGCCTCCGGCGCTGCCTGGGGCTCCGCACCCGCGCTACTTGCGAGAAGCCAAGCGCACAGCGACCGCGGGGGCGGTGCTGCTGCAGGGAGGGGGGCACGGTTGCGCGACCCGCGCAGAGCTGGCGCGGAGGCGGGGATGGAGGGGAGAAGGAAGGCGGTGCAGCAGCGCGGAGCGCACGGCGGAGATGGGGCGAGGCGGAGTGTTGCAATGTGTCGAAGCGGTCTGCAATTAAGCGCGGATAGATGGTGGGGAAGGGAGTGAGGAAGGAGGGGGTGCCAGGGCTGCCGCGCTACAGCTGCCGGCCCCGGGGTCGCTGCCCCTCCTGTTTTTCCAGTTACAGTCGCCCTGGTATAAAGACGGAGATAGCGCGGCCGCGGCTCCCGGCGCCTGGCCCGGAGGCGGGGGGATGGGGGTCATCACCGCTGGAACCGAATAAAATACATTTAAGGGGGGAGTGGGGACATATAAATCTACCGGGAAGGCGGGGGGGGTGGGGGGTGGTGTAGTGTGTGTTTGGAAGAAGGGGATGGGGACAGAAAGTGGCTTCTGGGGGAAGCTGGTGGCTTGCGTTGGAGAGCAGTAGCGCATCAGCGGAGACCGCTCGCCAAGTCGCCCGCTTTCCTTCACGCTCCGGGGCAGAGGAATGGAGAAGAGGAGAAAATCAGGGAGGAAGGCAGNATAAACACACACACACATATATACGTACACACGCGTCCAGCCAGGGGCGGGCAGAGCCTCCGCCGCCCCCCCGGGAGCAGCCGGGGGAGGTGCCTCGGTCCCCCCGCCGGGGAGGGGGCACGGCGGGGCCGGGAGGGGCTCGCGGGAGCTGCCGGCGCGGATGCCTTCACCTGGGTCTCTTCATCAGTGAGCGAGGCGAGGAGGAGAGGCGGTCGGGTCTGGAGAACTACCTCTGGATGGTTTAAAAAAGAAAAAAANAAAAAAAAAAAAAAAAAAAAAAAAAAAAGGAAAAAACCCAACTCTGCAATCCTCTGCTCCCCACAGGCTCAGCACCATAAGGGACTGCTATATTTGAGGCTGTCAGGAGGATGGGAGAGAGACACTGAGAGTCAGGGCGAGAGAGAGACGGTGCCACAGCAGCGGTAAGTGTCTTTGCCGTTCCCCCAGCCTGGCACTGATTTCCCTGGTTAGACTTTGGAGTGTGTGCAGATTATTTGTTGTAATATCCACCGCGGCATCTCTGTGAGCAGTCTGCTGTGAAGCCAGCAATGGTGAGAGATCGCATTTTTTGGGCTCCTACTCCAGGTTTATGTGTTTTGCTTTTTGGTTTGAGCCTTAACGTGGAAATTGTTGTCATAATTGAGCAGAAAAGTTGAAGCAGAAATTACTCTGATCTACTGTATGCTTCCTGTCATTTAACTAGTCTGCAAACTACTGCAGTGAATGAGTTGTGAAGAGAGATGTGAGGCTTTTAGAACAAATACATACTCCAGAGAAAGAATGCCTATTTTAATGTGCTAATTTTTCATGTTTGGGAGAGCTACTATGCTAATGCTTGAGAGCGAAATAGAAAATAACCTAGCATGTCGAGTTTATAGTGATGCACTAAAAGTTGTGTTGTTATGAAGTTCAGAATGGTACTTGGCTTTGGGATAAACAATTATCTTATGAAATAGAAAAGTATGGTGCCTGGACTGTGCTCCTTTGCTGACAGAGGAGATGGAATTACATAAAGATGCACTGATTTTTCCTGAGATGTGAGGACAGTGGATAAGACTGTGGAATATCTGTGAGCTGACTAGACTATGAACTGAGAATTACTTCTGCAACGCAGACCTTGAAACGGTGTTTTTAGGATTTTTATCTCAGAAAAAAATGTGCATCCATTAGTGTATCTGTACTTCAGATATTTAGTTCCATCCCTGTTGAACGTAGAAACTTCGTAAAACAGAAGTTACACAAGATAGTGTAATGAGACTACCTAGAACAAAACTTTTCTATGTCTTGCAGTATTTCAGAAATTTAATGTAACCTTTTTGCAAAGTTTTTTCATTTACTTTGTTTTAATTTAAAAACAATAATTTATTTGAGTGGCACCTTTTGAGTAATTTTAATGAAGGACCTGATGCTAAATGTTCTAAGGAGTTGCAGCATTCCCCAGTCTCCATAGAGCTTTGGATCAGACCCTAAAGTTTGAAACTGCAAATAAATTACATGCTCAGCAAAAAGCTAAGGGGAATTCCTGATAATTAAAATGTGGATGACATTTTCCAATTAATAAAAGTGCAATCAATTATTGTTGAGTTAGAGTAGAACTCCTTCAGAAGTACTTTATGGCAATCAATATTAACACAAAATCAGTTCATCGTGATTAAAATTATTACAGTGGATGTCTAAATAATTTGTAATAATTGGGCCATTACTTTAAAGTGCTATAAAAATATCTATTAGAATTTGTAAAAATCTATTTTCATAACTTGTCTTTAATTTATCTGCAAAGTTTCAAGTATAAAAAAAAACAAAACACAACCTCTCCCTGCCCCCCCTGCCCTGAACAAACCAACCAACCCCCCCACCAAAAAACCCTGTCAGTATCTATCTTGTTCAGAGGGAAGAAGCTTGTGTACTCGTGTGAGGTATGCAGAGATGAAGATAGTTACTATAGTTCATGTCTCCGTTTTCTGAGGAATATTTCATGTACAGTGGCCCTATGTGGCAATATACTTTGAACTATGTGAGTGGTTAAGATACGTGATTAGGAAGACAAAGTCTTGGAAGACAACAAATAGATATAGGAGGATGAAGTGTTGAGCATTCTTGGGGTGGTAACAGCTAAGTAGTTTTAAAAGTAGACTTACTCAACATGCATTTCTGTTTCATAGAATTACACAGCAAATGCCCATGCAAAAAGTCAGAACCAGCAGAGCGTGACATAAAAGTGTGAAGACAGATGAAGATGGCCTGGAGTTTTTAGTTTAGTTATGCTTGGTCAATACGAAGCTAAAAGTACTTTGAATTCTAGGTTAAAATGTCAGAGGAAAGGATCGGAATTTAATTTTATAATGAAGACAGAAGTACTAAGAATGAAAACAGAAAACACGGAAACTGACTGGCTGAATTACAGCTTGGAAGAAAGCAGCTTTAAAGAAAAAAATAGCCCAGCAGCTAAGAAAAAAGGCATGATTAAAAACTCTGCTGTTAGGAAATAATAAAGGGCAACTTTAAGAAATGCATAAGTTCTGTCAGCACAGATTCAATACAGGAAGGTCATGACTGGCAAATTTGCCTGAGTCCCCTGAATAAGTTGCTGACAGGGTAAAGTATTGGGGAATCAGTGATATGATTTATGGGGGTTTCAGAAAATGTCCAGTTCTGTACTCCACAAAATATTGATTTGGAAAGTAAATTTTGGAAGGAGTGCTGGAATGATTTCAAACCTGACTTAGAGGTAGGGACCAGAGGGTGTCAGTAAAGGTAAAGAGCTCTGGATGAAAGGAGGTGAAAAGTGTGATGCTTTAGGTGACAGTCTGAGATCCAGTTCTTTCTTGCTTGTTATAAAGCTGGCATATTTAAAAAAAGTAAATCTGATTTGCTAGCAATATGGAAAAACACGTTCCGCTGAACAGATTGAGCACACTGAAAGTTTATTAGGTTAATGGTACGAATATTTATTATGTAAATTAATATTTAATAATAATATTTATTAAGTAATTAACACAATACTTTACTAAAGGCATCATTGGAAATTGTATATAAAGAATATATATGCCAAGGGGCTGGCACAGAGCCAGCTGAGGGAATTGGTTCAGTGGCATTGAAAAAAATGTTTCTTCTGAATGATTTTGTCTTTCTGCATGTAGCCTGCAACACAGATTTTGGTTCCTCTGAATTCACTGCATAATTTGCCACTGTTGGTCTGCTCCCTCCATATGCTCCTGCTAAGTGCTTCTGCGTTGCACTTTCTCTCTGTTTCAGAACCACCTCAATCATTTGAACGGTTTCTTGTACTCTAAAATAATAAACTGAAATCCACCACAGTTCATGCTGCATTCTTAATTCCTGAGAGTAAATGTCAAATAGACAGTTGCTTGCTAATATTATATTGTTAGGTACTTCACAAAATTTACTCTCCTCCTCCTGCACATAGCTTCTCTGGAGCTTTCTTCCGGGGTCTGTTACTCCTCATATTATCAACTTTTTAGCACTTCACAAGGGGAAAAAATGCTCTTTCCAGAAGTGATGGTGTCTCTGCAGCAGAGTTTTATCTTCTGGGCAATTCAGATCAATAACACTACATTAGGGGCTGGTGCCTTTTTATAAATTATGAAATTGTTAAAACTGGGTAACATAAATACATTCTGATCTTATTTAAATTTCAGATTTGAAAGCCTCCTAATGTGTGTATATATACGTATATATGTATGTGTTTACGTACACACATACTATATATTAATGTGTCTTCGCAAGCTGAAATGGAAGCAACAATAACATTTTCTGGTTAGTGGAAGGAGATGTAATCTGTTTGGTTTTATAATTCATTTCTTGGCTAATTTATGAAAACATCCGGAAGTGCATGAATCATAAGAAAATACGATCTTTGCTTATATGCTGCTTTTTAAAAAGGAAGTTCAGGATTATTTCTCACTGTACTTAATAAAAACAACAAATAAAATTTTAGGTTTCTCAGGTGGATATAGAACAAGTGAATATGTCATTCTGTCTGCTGTGACTATCATAAAACATTAGAATTATTATCCAAGTTACAGCTGATGTTCTTGATCACACATGCCCATACTTATTCTGTGTAGTCATCCTCTCAGACTAGCTCCTAAGCTAACCAGAGGCATGAGGTTATGTCAGAATGACAGAGTACTTCATGCTGTCATGTAGTAGTTACCAACACCACAGTTCACCTCTTTACATGCCCTTCAGGACCAAACTTACATGTCAGTCTTGAGAAAAATTGATAACTCTTCTCCATTCCCATACCTAGAAATAGAAAATACATCAAACTCTTTCTATCCATCAGAAACCCCTTTTGGGAGTTTCCTTTTTCACTATGCTCTTAAAGGTTTTATTGTAAATGGTGTTAAACCGTGACAATACCTTCAAAGAACGTTCTGCTGCTGAAACTAAAAGCAGACAAACATTGAAGGTAGTTCATTGCAGTTACGGAGAGGGGTAAAGAATGACAACTTCCCATTCAGCGCACAGGGAGTGTGGATTCAGCCTCCCTGCAAGTGAGAAACGCTCAGGTTTTCAACAGCCAGAAGTTTAAGATTTACTGTGTATCCAATGGGACTCCTAGTCTGCAAATCATTTTGATAAAGACTAAATGTATGGCTTTGTAATTGATGTATACATAATACAGGCACAGTCTTTTGGGTGCCTTCACTTACCAAATAACAGCACTTTGCAAGAATTCATGAACCCCATTTTATGTTTATGGCTTTTATAGTCTTCATTAGTACATGAGGGGCATTGCCTTGTGAGTCGTAACCACCCCGATACAGCAATGCATACAACCAAGATCGGCAGCTACGCAGATGGGCAGGTAAACAAAAAAGATTTTATGGTCATAGTACCAGAAGCAGCTGATCTAATAGCATGAGCTTCTCATAATACTATTTTGAGGAGACACTGGGACACGAAAGTTGAAAGGTTGTTATTCTTGCTTCACCATAAAAAGACACACCCTGAAGATGTGTTTGTTACCTTGATCTTCCCCAAAATGTGCTCTCAAAGCTAAGCAAGCAGCTTTAGAAATTTACTTTTGAAAAAAGCAATTAATTACTACTTGTTTAAGTACACATGGGCTGTCTTTCCTCAAAGACACCCATTAGCTTCCTCCACAGACTTTAATATGCTATTTACTCTCAGTTATTTACAGGTCTCCACATAGTGTAATCAACAAAAAACATGTGAGATTAAGTCAACAGAGTCACATTATATATTTTACCTCTTCTCCTGAGAGGGTTCTCACAGAGAACATTTTCCACAAGTTAAGTATTATAGTCACTCAAAAGAAAAAGAAAAAAATAAAAAGGCTTCTGGATGTGTTGGAACACTTTTGTGACTTACAGCACTGCTGGTCATTCAGCTTTGTCATGTTCATATTACTGTTACGCATCAGGATTATTCACTTATCTTTACATTTTGTCTTTTATTTCTGTGATAGTTTGAATGGGGACAAGTTATCCTGAAATGGATGAAACAGAAAACACTGAAAATTTCATGAGCTGTCTTGTTCCTGTATAGGAATTTCAGTATGCCTAGCACACAAAAACGTGGTTGTAGTCCAAACAAGCAAATTCTGGACATAATTTCTTTTCCACAAACATTCACTGTTTGGAATATTACACAGCCCAATTTCTGGACCAAATTAGTGGTATTAAACTTTTTATCTATGGTTGCACATAAATAGTTTCAAAGCCGAAAAAATAAATCAGATGCAGTTCTGTACCTACTATTTAAGTTACCTTGATGTACTGTTCACCAGTTGCACATATATATCACAGATTTTTATATTATGGCATAACTCATGAATACCTGTGTTTACATATATTTACAAAAATGCAGATGTGACTTTAAAATTCAATTGCCCCAACTGTCTAATTCACATCACAAGTCCATACCAGATAATATTTAGATTAGAACTGTGATTGCCTTAGAAAATTTGTTGTTCTATTAGTGAGGTTCTCTGACTCCATTATAAACCTTATCATTATTATCATCATCGTGGCAACTAGGCAGTATAATCACAAATCAAGATTGCAATGTACTAGGAGCTGTAAGCACGAAATGGTCCCTCAATCAAAGAACGTATGGCTTAACTCAAGAGCTCTTCACTTTTTGCTATTATTTGTGATCTTTGAAAGTCTTACATCTAAGGGAAGACATCTGTGTTTCAAAGCCATGCTACCATGATCATGTACAGATTTCTTCAAGATCACCTCCCACACCAGAAAAATACCCAAAACGATACGATCTGAAACACTATGACATATGTAATGATCACACATATGTGCCTTTCCAATTTGTCTGAAGACTATCAGCAGTCCACAATTACTTCTGAAATGCATACTTTTTAGACCTCTTATCTAAATTACTTAATTCTTCAGGTTTCTAAAATCTCATGTAGATCAAATCTTATTAAAAAAAAGTATATGGACTTTCACGTGAGATAACTTCTTCTTATTAAAACTTTTTTTTTTTTTTTAATCCAAAAATAGTGAGTTAAAGAGACCAAATCATCTATTCACTCCCATGGCCTTGACTTCTGCACACCTGAGGCAACACAATCTCTTTATTCCTTAGCCTCATATTATGTAAGTTGCTCAAAATCTTCTTACTGCATTCTAACACACAGTGCCATGTATTATTGCTTACGTAAAACTCAGCTTAGGGAATGTGGGAATAATGCCATCTCTGATGTCATAACATCTCTTTGCTGTATGTGTACGCAGCTCAACTCAAAACCAGTTACGTAGTATTTCCTCGGCCTGGACTTTGGGGATGCAGGTTGGGCACTGCTTCAGGCTGAGAAAGACTGTTACAAGGTTTTGAGAAGAGGCACAGTTGAAAACATACAACAGATCAAATAACAAGGGAGGATAATTTATTAAGAGGATACAAATAGATAATTTAGAAAACATGATATATAGCTGAAATGTCTGCAGTCTTGTTTTCTCCCTTGTGTATCACAATTGACTGATAACACCTAAGTATTTATTTGATTTATCAATCACTTTGTGCCTGAGTCATTCACTGATGGGCATAATCCTCTGTGCCTTCACAAGGCATCTCTAGAGGAAATTTGAATGTTCTCAGCAATGAATTGAGATGCTACTGAAGGTATCAGGTGGGATGAGGGTGTTTGCACAAAGGGCATGTCAACAGCAGCATCAAAACAGCTAAATACAGTTGAATTTGGATTACATTCTTGTATATTTTCTGCAAAGTGGAAGCAAGGCAGTTAGACTGATTGATCAAGCCCTGTAAATAGCAAAGTACTTTTATAGGAAATAAGAAAGGTTGAGAGACTTCAGAAGCATTAAGTGTATGGAAGTTCTAAAGATTATACCTTTAAAAGGTCATTTACCACCAGAAGTTACTTGTTCAAAATTTCCGTTTTGTCTGTAAGCTTTCATTAAATATCCGTAAGTTACTATCCAGATTGCTTCTCTGTCAAGCTTTGCAAAACAGTTCTTTCGAAAGCATGACTTTAGTTGTAAAGGAAATTAGTAAAGGAACGTAAAGGCATTTCTTTAAGGATTTCTTTCAAGGCTTACAAAAATCTCTTGGAATTGTAAACAGCGTGTGCATGATTATGTGGCCATATAAGAACAAGAATTGAGTATGAGAGAAAAAGAGACCTGTCATAATTTATGGTTATTTTTCTTCATCAGAAAATGATTACGGTACTTCATATGTGGCATTCTAGATAAAATAAAAGCTGGCATATAAGGCAGTATGATGAGTCAAACAATTTTAATATTTACAAAAAAAATATTGTCTGTTTCAAAAACTACATGTACGTTTCATATGTTTTCTAAGATTTCAAAAAAGATGGCAGGCTGTTTTGTGGGGACAGCTTTAAACTCAAAAGAGAAAAAAAAGGAAACCTTTCCAAAAACTGTAGTGGGCACGCTTGCTTTTTGAAACCTACAGGAGTGTAACTAAGCAGCTTAGGGGATCCCAAGTATTTCTCTAAAAACTACCTGTAGGTGGTATAATAAGATCTGGAATATTTTGTCAGTGGAAGAAACAGACTGTAAACAACCATATGCAAGCCAGTGATTTTGGACTTTTTTGTACCTATTTTTTTGTTTTATTGTAGCATTGTGATTAGGTAACAGCAAAGCAAATACAGAGGTTTACTTTGTATCGGGCCTAATCTTGTTCCTTGAAGCATCTGAGAAAAACTCGAAGCATTAACTAGAAAATAAAAATTAAAGCAAACAAAAACTAACTTCCAGGATCAAGCACACTGGGCATAGACTTCTTTTACTTCTTTATGTCGTGCAACATATTTTAAGGCACCTCGGGGACACAGGAAGAAACCTTTTTTCCGTGTTTAAGAACAGTCCAATAGTTCAGTCAATAGAAACTTTGACAAACTATGGACGGAAAGTATCACATGAGTTTTTATTGCTTTCTACTAAATTTTAATTTTAATTTTTAGTTACTAGTGTAATGGGTTTGGGTTGGGTTTTTTTACATTAGTTATGTGTGGGTTTTTTCTCTAATGCAGTCCATTTTATTCCAATTTTCCTTTGATTCCTCATCACCTGAGAATTTTCCACATGTTGGCTGGCACGAAATTAGTTTTCTTAATTTGTATGCTTGATTCGCCTTTTCTGTAATTTGGATTTTATTGCCAATGTCAGACAAAGAAGAAGGAGATGAGGGAAGTATAGAGAATACAACCCTTCATCACTCCCATTGCCACTTACAAAGGCAGCAAATAAATGTATTTTGTTAATGCAGTAAAGTCAGAGTCCTTGTGGCTTGAGATACATTAAAGAGACTCTCTAGCACTCTAAGGACTGCCAAATTAGATGATGCTGAGGGAAAAGAAAGAGAAAAGAAATAAGAAAAAAGCACTTTCACATAAAATTCACACCGCATTTAACAAGCTTAAAAGAAAAACACTTATCCCAAGCTGAAAGCACAGGTCACTACAGCTTGAGTTTAAGAGCTAGGCTTTCCACAGAGAGGCTGTAAACACACGTTGGGTAGTACAGAAATGGTGGAGACCATGCAGTGATGAATCCCTCCTTCTTTGCTCAATACTAAGTGAGGGCAAGGAGGAGAGAGCCCACATAAATTATTCCTCTTCCATGTCATGGACCTGCACCTTCAAATGGGCAATCCCTCTAATGGGAATATGGAGGGTCGCACAACACACACACAGAGCACTTATCAGGGTTATTGAGGGGTTTTGATATACTGAGTAGGGGCTGTCATCTGAACACCATTGGGAATCAGAGGCACTGTACCTACCAACCTGCCAAGTTACATTTCTCCTAAAAATACCTTAGTGATCCTTATGATGTGTTCTGGGTATAGAGTAGGGCTTTTATAGTCATATTTCTTTTTGCCTGGGCAGTTGAGGTCCATTTGTCAGTAGCAAAACTGCTGTTTTCCTTAGCACTGTGCGTATCTCTTACTCTTCTTCTAGTGCTTTTTCCTCGTTGCTGCCAAGAGGGGCATATCCTCACATCTTACCTTGCAACTGCAATCCTTACTCCGAAGGACTCAAAACCACCCAGAGCCAAATTCTGTGCTGGCATGAGCAAGTGCAGCGGAAGTAAACTCGGTGGAGTCCTGCCTGCTCGTTTTAGGATGGCACCCACAACCTGAATTCACCTGCAACCCTTAACCCCTGCTACCCTATGAAGCCTGTTTTGCCACAGACAGTGATTGAGCTCTAAATCTGCTATCAAATGGATTCTGGCTATGCTAGCGACAAGCTGGGCTGCGCAAAAATTACCCATTTTTGTTCTGTAAGTGTCCATCTGCAGCAATGATGATTTTCTGCCTAAATATTTTATTCTTCTGTGAATGTGAAAAAATGTGGATATTTCTTCCCCACCCCCCGCCAGTTCTGCTGACAAGCAGAACTTTTTCATATAGCTCTATAATTAGGCTCCAGAGTCCTGTGGAGACACACAGCAGAGTGGTAGGCTTTATATTCTGCAACACTCAAAAGTTGCAGTTCACAGATGTGTATGCTTACATCTATCCCACCTCTTTGCATGCTGTAACCAGTGCCTTTCATTCCCTTTGGATCTGTCCCCCGGTGTCTAACAAAAATGAGAATTTTGAGTGTTTCTGGTCCTAAACTGCAAATCAGCACTCAACCACTATTTGAAACTGGTGACAGAATGAAAGAGTTTCTGGTCATCATTGAAAATCCCTGCTCAGGAATCTTGCATTGCTTCTGGTTGTGCATTGAAACTATCCAACTTTTTATCAAAGGTTTTTTTGCACAGTTCTTTTCAGCACAAATGTGAATTTTTGTCATGGTTTTCAGCACTGTACAGTATTCCTGATCATAAAGACCAATGATGAGTATTTATATGATGTTCCTGCAGCAAATATAGTTGTAAAGAAATAGATCACTGGTAGAAGTTGTATGTGGGTTATTATATATTGCTGTTGCATATTCATGGGGAAACCTTCCATTCTCCTTTAAGAGAACTTTCAAACTAACCTGGACCATTAGTCCTCCTTGACACCTGGGTCCACTGATAGCCTTAAAAAACAGGAGATTATTAGCAAGAGTATACATCCTAAAGATGGTTAACATCTGAGGTTTCACAAAGTAATAAGCTTCTATCCAAAACATTTGGAAATCTGGACTGATATGGTTTGTTTAGCTTTGTTTTGTCACAGTTTGGAGAAAGGTTTTCATGTTATCATATAGCTAATAAGTATTACAGCTTATTCTTTATCACTGTTACCAGCAGAGGAGAAGATTTCCATTCCTTAACTCATTTTTAGAGGTTTAATTAATAATGTAGACAGTTGAGTCTGCCTGCTTGGACTAAAATAATTAGCAGAGAGTAAACAAACTCTCTAAGTTGCACTTTATGAATGGTATGGTGCCACTTTAAATATTTAATATTTTGATCTGAGTGACCAATCAATTCTTGCAGGGTGCCAGGTTACAGCTATAATCTGGGCAAGAAAGCTGAGCTGTAAGCAAAGGTAGGCTCCTGTAACTGCTTCTGATGGGCAGGGCTGCAGGAGGTGGAAGAAGACCGAAAATGAATGTTAAAAATGAGGGTATGAAACTGTCAGAAAATAAATTGGAAAAAAGCAAACCAAACAAACGAATAAAACAAAACAAAACAAAGACTAAAACAACAAAAACCAACAAAACCAGACAGACAGGAGAGGGAGCTGATAGAAAGCAGTTTAATGCGTCTCGGTGACTACCCAATTAGTTAGATCTCTGTACGACGTCCTGTAGGAGA
This sequence comes from Zapornia atra, assembly GCA_013400835.1. Classification (NCBI taxonomy): domain Eukaryota; kingdom Metazoa; phylum Chordata; class Aves; order Gruiformes; family Rallidae; genus Zapornia; species Zapornia atra. The sequence continues at coordinate 67,841 of VZTU01012780.1, read as the reverse complement.
CAAGGCTCTCATACACATTTAAATCTCAGGTGGTGACTTATTCGTATATTCAGGGCAAGAAAAACTAAAAGATAGCCTTCTTAGCCGTTTTTTAACTAACTTTTTCTCATAAATATTGATAGAAAACCCCAACCCTGCCCACACAGCAGACAAAGCTTATCTATTGAGTGTGCTGAAAACCAGCTGTGATTGCAGTTTTGACTTCAGGAACCATATATGCATGTTCTCAGCAACTTCATACTCAATATTACATAGAACATAAACAACCTTGACTACAGTTTAGTTAATCTTGGGTGAAGTCCCAAGAACCTGATATTTACTTCATGGCATGGAATAATACTTTTGGAATTACAGCCATTTTATATTTTTATCTGAAACATTCAAAACCCATACTCCATAACCTTAAAAATATCTTTGCTTTTGTGTTTTATGTCTTGTAAGCCCAAATATTACTTTTATGTCAGGTTTTTTCTTTCTTATTTCAAAATCACAAAAAAATACAGAAAACCTCATAAACTAAGTTTAAACAAGCTGATTTGGTCAAACATAGTTCATTTTCAACAGTATAAACTATTAAGAAAATCGTGATGATATTTGGTAGTTTGGAGTATTTGTTATTTTTTGTTTTGTTTTTTGTCTCGAGACTAGATGAAGATGAAACCATTGCCATGTGAGGCTGGTGAAAAATATTTTCTGTTTGGGACACCACTCAATACCTACAGGGTTTATTCGCTGTCCACTTGGATGGATTAGCTGCAGTCCATAATGAAGCTCCAGAGGTGTACGTCTGTGCAGTTTTCCCCTCTGACTCCTTTATGAATCATGATCATTCATAGGGAGGGAGCCTTGCCCAATTTTCATATTTTATACTGAATTTGCAGGGTTGTCAGAAATCCCACAAAAATATCTGCTACCCTGTTGTGTTTGGGACAAAAGCCACTGCACAAAGATTAATACGAATCATTATTGTGCCATTTGTGTGGTTGTTTTCCAGAGAAAGATCAACCTTCAGCCGTATTTTTCAGTAGAGCTTGCCACCTTCAACATCTTAAAGACCACCCTGCAAGTCCCTTGCCATTTGAAGCAGGGAGGTTTCCTGGAAGTGTGCTCTTGAGTGGTGGGAGGCTTTATTGGGGCAGAGATACCAGCTCTGACACGTGGGAGACTGGCTCCATCTCATCCTGGTGCTGGGGTGGGAGGCTTTTCACCTGTCAGTGGCACATGCCAAGGCAACTGCACGGGAACACTAGACGTATGTGTCACTGTCACTGGTTTTTTTTTCCTTTGGAAACAATCAAGTGAACACCACAGTCATCTAAAGGATCTTTCATGTGAAGTGGTTTGATTTTTTGTTTTAATAGCAAGCTTTGATGACAGTGTTTTGTTGCTTATTAGTTAATGAAAATCCAGAGACTCATGTGAGAAAGGACACCTTTTATTTTGTTCAAATATTTTCCTTTTTTTCCTAGTGTTTATCTTGTCCAGAAGAAAAATATGTCTCTTGATATACTGAAGATAAAATTCCATTCCAAAGTGGGATTTTATTAATTATTGCCACAAACCTGAAAATCTATTTTTAATCCAGTTCATCTATTAACTAACACTGGTTCTGAGCAACTAGGGACCCTTGTTTTCACCATATGTTCACTTTCCCATCTGTGGAAGGCAATGCAAGTGTAAGAGAAGGAGTTGGATACTTACCTGTCCATTCTCTGTGGCTTTTTCTGTGACACAGAAAACTCTAAAACTGGCAGCAAAAAGCAGTTTGAACAGACCACTTTGTTGTCAAGGTAATAAAATCTACGAGCTTTCAGAATAAGCATTTTTTTTTTTTTTGTATAATGTTTAATGTTCCTGGTGGACTAAGAAAAAGAGGTAACAGCTTTTCATAACAGATAAGGTCTTTCGGAATAGCTATTCGCAACATTTGGGCAATTTGCAGAGCCTGTACTAGATGAGGTGTGAACCAAGGAGGGGAAAAAATGATCCTTAAGTACCCAAGATGGCCAAACCCAATGCATTTGTATCCCAAACAGTAATTTCAAATGTATGTATGTATGAGTGCACAGGGAAAGCTGATGTTTCTGAATTGTGAGTAAAATTTAAAAGACTTCGAACTGTGACAGTTGCTTGTGATTTCTGGTATGTGTCTTGCTGTCCTCAGTAAGGGAGGCTGAACAGCTAGGAAGCAGTTGGTTTGTATGCGTTCAATCTCAATTGGGATTTTATTTGGTTTGTTTGTAACCTCTGCTACCAGTGTATAAAAATCTGACTTGAACTTTTGATTAATATGTTTTTTACTGCACCATTAAGCTTGTCTACTTTACTAGCAGCATGGGGAAATTCACAAAAAAATAACATTTTTTTTCTACTCTCCAAATATAAATAAACTAGTTTGTGCAGGCATCCTCAAGGACTTGCGTCCTGAAATACATTTATGGAAGTTAATGTTCAGGGGACATTTCTGGGAAAACTTAAGTAAGTCATGTCGGGACTCGTAATGCCAAAGTGTTGAATTTGGGGGAAAGAATTGGTTTTAGTGAACATAAAATACCTCTCCAGACAGAGGAAGAAGATACCCCAGAGCTTTGGTCAGAGTCCACGTGCCTTGCCATTGAAACCTCTGTGGTTTGCAGTCTGTCCACTGTGAGGCTGTGAGTTTTCCCCTTGGATCTGAAGTTTCTTGAGACGAATACTCAGCACAGTAAACAGTGATGGTCTTTGTTAACTCTGACCTACCCCGTTTGTCAAGATGATGAATCTGTATATATATGTTCGAGGTTTTAAAAGATAATGTGGTTTGTTACTGGCTCTGATTTTTTTATTATTATTATTGATTTATTTTTTTTTTAGTAACATGGAATTTTGCTGTTCAGTGTCATTTTATTTTATTATGCTCATTTTTGAGTAAACAGTGGTGTGTTGCCATTTGGTCACACACACGCTGTTTTGCTACAGAAGCTGTTCATCAAAGTGTTGACATTTCATTTTAGGACACATTTGGAAAACAGATATGTTGCTGTTGTTGTGGTGCTTTGACTTGGGAAATGCCATATAGTGTACGCAAAAGCTCCGTGCAGTCACAGGAGTGGCAGAAGTTTGCCTAAGCTCAAATTCCCAGACACTTTGCAATGAAAATTAGCCATTTTGCCTCAACCTTCTCTCACACTGCATAATGCAGGCAGAGTTAAAACAAATTAAAGGGAGCACTTCCTCACACAGCATGAAGTCAGCCTGAGGAATACAGTCGCATAGTTCATAGATTTGATTTTTAAAAGGGCTGGATAATTTTATGACCAATAATAACATTTTTAGTTATGCATGCTAAGTGAGGTATAATTGGATTTCCTGCCTCACAGCATCAGCTATGGAGCCTTTACATCACTACAGGGACCAGGAAAGGGTTTATTTATTTATACACACGTGCTTGTGTTCGCACCCTTGCACACCCCTCCTGCATGCAGCAAGGTATTTTGGTGATGCATACCAGGAAATCTTTTTAACCTTATTGCATAAGCCACTGGCTCTGAATAGTTAAGGCCAACATCTACATGTCAACAAGAGCTATGCAGAGTAACTAGCAATTACAATGCATGTGGAGCAAACAGCGGGCACTTTGTCCATTTTGCAAATGTCAGCAAGTCTGGACCCAGCTGCAGGAGGAAAAGAATGTGTCAAAACATCAACTCTTAACATTCAAAAGGCATCCAGGAATATGACAAGTTATGCAAGCCTCAGTCAGTACCAGAGTGCCAGATGTTGGATGGAGACACAGTCACTAAAACATGATGGCCAGTTCCGTTAACACATCCTTCACCCTCCCATCATGGTCGGTTCAGAAATCAACAGACCACAGAATGGTTGCTACTTTTTAAGCATTTGCTATTGGGGAATGTACACGTGAAAATTAAAAATTGATTTGAAAATTCAGAGGATAATTACTGCAGAGGACGTCCAGGATATGAGTATGACGAAGTAGCACACTGGCCTCTTTTTATTTTATTATTTTCCTTAGTATGTGGCATGTTACCTACATTGGAACATGAAACTATGGAAGAATAGAGCAATTAATGAGTTTATTAAAGGTATCTTATATCAGTATCAGTTATATTTTTAAAATTAAAGCATAGTGCTCATTCTGCTAAAATGCAAGAGGATGAATTTAATTTCTAGTCTATCTTCATGGTTAGAGCCATTCCCCAAGTCTGAGTGGTGGGTTCTGTTTCACGAGGAGTTGGGTGTATGCAAACTCACTGGTACATCGGTATGGCACGGTTAGTGCTCCCTGATTGTGCAGAAAGGAATTAGATGTCGCTGCTGGATGGAGACAGAGCACAAGCTAGAAGAAGCTTCATTGCTGCTAATAATTGAATCACCGAGGAGGAGTCTTCAGTTTTGCTGCCAGGACTGCATCTGCTAAATAGAAAGTAATGAAACATCCAGCAGCGGATCCAAGCACTCCATCCTGAACCTTCAGTCTCTCTGCTCTCACCCTTTTCAATTCAGTTTATCTGCAATTCCTGCTCCGTTCACTTTAGCACTAATAAGGAAAAATGTGAAAAAACTGCAGTTCTGTTCCCTAACAAAATAACCTCTTGCAGATCACCTCTTCTCTAGCTGGTTTGCCTATACCACTGTAAAGAGTGATTGTAAGTAGCACTGTCATAACTGGAAAACTACAGCTAGAAACATCCCCTTTTACTGACAGTCTGTTCCCTTACACTGTGAGCAGTTTCTTCAGAATTACCCAATAAACACCAACTACATCAAGAAGTTCAAATTGAGAAAGAATACATTATCTTGCTTGATAACATTAAAGCAAATCTAAATTATGAGCTGGATCATGCAGGTGATATTTAAGTAGTTTGAAGATTTGTAGACAAAAAGGCAGAAGTATAATTATGGAGGAGCCAAAGAGAATTTTATATTGATGAAAAGCAGCACTGATAGACTTGACATCAAGAATTATTTGACTATACATGATGAAACTATTAAAAGTATGTTAAATGGAAAGAAGTAGGTCAGTCTATTATATAGCAAGAGAATACAATGTGCATCCAGAGAGAAGAGGAAAAATGGGCGGGGGGGCGCAGGGGGAAGAAGGGGAAAAAAAAAGATCTGTATAATTTTCTCTAGTCACATTGTGAATACTGAGGGAGTCAAGGGAAAAGCCCTCCCGTGTTCTGTGAAAGGATAAGGAAAATTGGTCACTGTGTAGATATTTTTCCTCAAAGAGTACCAGTCGCCTCAAAAAGCATGGGGAGAAGAAAAATATAGCCAGAGCTCCATGCTGCCTGAATACTAGCTTTTTAACCTAGCTGGCCAAGATGTTGAGGGTAATGCTTGTTCTCCTTTCATTGGGATGCAGCGATTTATCTGGTCCCAAGTTGCTACCTCTAGATAGCTGTGAAAAGACTAATATAAAATAATCAGTAGAGGTGAAAGGGACATCTTCCCATTTCTGAAATACCAAAACTACATTCTTACCCTTGTGCATTCTTAACCTTTTATATATTTATATATATATGTAAGGCTGCACTAGTAGCCTGTGAGCTAAAACTAAAAGTTATGGCTCAAGTCAGCCTGATTTGAGTTTTAAGTATATATATTTATATATATATAAGATTTTTTTTTTAATAATATATAAATTATCAAATTGCAACTTTCCCTGAAAAATACTTCTTTTTTTCCTGAACTATTTGCTACCAAGTGTGGTTCAGTCAGTGCTGATTTGTCATAGAAAATAGTGAAGAATTGTGGGTGATGGGACATGACTGAAGAAGAAACGGATTGAAGAAAGAACTCCAGAGCTTTGTGTGGCCCTAAAAACTGAATCATATGTACTCTATGGAAAAGAATGTCTGTGGGATAATCCAGAGAATATTACATGAGTAGTAGGGCTTTTTCAGCATTTGTAAAAGATTTAACTTAGAGGGAGTTAATTTATGTTCCTTTTCTGAAAGCATGTTGAGGAAGGACATCAGCATAGTCAAAAACCCAAACAGATTGGAAAATATGTTAGGAGAATCACTGTGCGAAGACAAAAAGATGAGATGAGGTTTTTTTTCAACAGAAGTACAAGGGAAATGTATATGGTATTTCAGACTACATGGTGCTTAATTCTCTTGAATTGAATTCTCTGATTTTATGTGTAATCCATGACTATTCTTTGTAGAAAATTTGGCTTCCAAATTCAGGGCTCTGTTTTCCCTATTATTACTGAGTGCCAAAGATAAGCAAAGCATCTGGAACCATACTATGCAGTTTCATACACACCCATGAGGTTCCTCTTTTTTTTTTTTTTTTTTTCATTACTGGAAAGACATTATTTAATTAGGAATGATGAGAGTGAAAAAAAACAACGAGGAGAAGGTGACAGGGTAGTCTAAGTACATTATTTTTCTTCAGTTATAGATATATACTAGTTCATTCTGTACAATCTTCTAATTTTTGAGCACTATCAACAGGGAAATATGTATGCTTGCAATGGATGTCATCATAGCAATGCTGTTATCTGTGCAGTGCTTGTCCAGAAGATGGTGGCCAATGCATTATGGAAAGGGTCAGCAGCCTATCATTGGGGTAGGAGGAACTGTGCTGGTTTTGCAGACTTCCCTGAATTTTTTCCTCCCTTCCTTGCTTTGTTGTTGTAGCAATCTAAACCAAAGGTCATTTGAAGTAAAAAAAAAAAAAAAGTTTGTTCTTTGTGTATGGAAAGCATAATTAAATTACCAATGCTTTAAAAGATTGGGTTTAGATCCTGTTAAGCAGATTTTTATTTGTATTGATGAATTCATGTGACATCTGTTTACTACCTAAAATATTGCTGCTATCATCTAATGACCAGACATTCTGGCTCCATTCACCAGAAGTGTCATTCAATAGCTGCTCTTTAGCACTAAATGCTGCATTACACGGAATGATGGAGTATTATGAATTTAATACATTTTAATTAATTTTATAATGTCAAGGTTGAGCATTATGAAGCAGGTGTTCTAGCAAGAGTTAAACATAGTGCATCATCTACAGAGCACTTGTACTAAAACAGTCAGAAATGTGGGTGTCTGAAAGCTTTAAAATTCATGTGGGGACATTTCTATCCAATACGACAATAGCTATTTCTATCCAATACGAATGCATGCAAATCTTCATTTCCACACACTCGAGAATATTTCGAGAAAAGACGAGTATTCCTTAGGTTTTTCCATTTAATTTGCAAAGACTCTACTTTAACACTCCCTCTGCCATTGCTGAATGCTAAAAATAAATATCCTTAAAGTCAGTGGAAACACTGACATAAGTTGGACTGACATAAAGCACAACATCTTGCTGGATGCTGCATTATTTCTATGAGCTGCTGGGTACATTCACTATGCACCGATTCCACAGTAGCTTAATTGGAGTTTTTGATCCAATTTTGGATTATTAAGTTTTGGATTAAGAAGAAAGATGATTAATGGGAGTAGCAGCAGCAATAACCATGGCCAGCAGGTTGAGGCAGGGGATTCTGCCCCTCTGCTCCGCTCTGGTGAGACCCACCCAGCGTACTGCGTCCAGCTCTGGAGATCACCAATACAAGGCAGACATGGAGCTATTGGATCAAGTCCAGAGGAGGCCAGTAAGATGATGAGAGTGCTGAAGCACCTCTCTTAAAAAGAAGACAAGCCGAGTTAGGCTTGTTCAGCCTGAAGAGGAGAAGCCTCTGGGGAGACTTTATTGCAGCCTTCCATTACCTGAAGGGACCTACAGGAAAGATGGAAAGGGAACCTTTACATGGATGTAGAGTGAGAGGACAAGGGGTAATTGCCTTAGGCTGAAGGACAGTTCTAAGAAAAAAATTCTTGATTGTGAGATCAGTGAGGCCCTGGCACAGGTTTCCCAGAGAAGCTGTGGCCGCCCCTAGGTCCCTTGCAGTGTTCAAGGCCAGGTTGTATGGTGCTTTGAGCAACATGGGCTAGTGGAGGTTGTGCCTGCCCATTTTAAGTGACTCTTTAAAGATGAGGTACCTTGTCACTAAATGTCCTGGGTTTGGCTGGGATAGGGAAAATTTTCTTCCTAGTAGCAGTATAGTGCTGTGGTTTGGATTTAGGATGAGAATAATGTTGGTTACACACTGATACTTTCTTTGTTGCTAGGCAATGTTTGAACCAAGTCAAGAACTTTTTAACTTTTATACTGCCCCACCAGTGAGGACACTGGGAGTCACAGCCAGGACAACTGTCCAGACTGGACAAAAGGATATTCCATACCATGTGATGTCATAGTCAGTATTTAACTCAGGGGAAGATGGCCAGAGGTTTAGACTGTGGCTTGAGAACTAGTTGGGCATCAGTGGTGAGCAATTGTACTGTGCATCTGTTTTGTATATTCTATTATTATTATCATCATCATCATCATAATTAATATTATCCTTTTCTGTCATATTAAAACTGTCTTTATCTCAACCCATTTTTTTTCCACCTGATTCTCTGCCCCCTTCCCATTCTGACTGGTGGGTGGAGTGAGAGAACAGCTGTGTGGTTATCTGTCTGCTGGGTTAAACTACAACACTAAGCAGTACTACTTGCTTTGGGTGCTCTAGTCTTTATTTGCAGCAGTGTGAGCACGTCCCACTTAGACTTTTGCTTCAGAAATTACTGACATTGTTATTCATGGACAAGGGAGGGAAAATTATAATAGCCCTAGCGTTGAACCAGGGCTAAAGGCTGCTTGCTTTGTGCTAGCTATCACAAATGTGCACGTGCATAGTGAAATGTTGAGGCAGGGTGGGGAAGGAGGAAGTTGGACAGGTAAGAAAAGTGAGTGGTGATCCTCTCTAATAAAGATGCTGTCAGAAAGCTGTGAGAAAAGGCAAGGGGAGTGAGGCCTGAGGAGTGACAGAAGTTGTCTTTGCATATGCCATTGTGTTAGGTATAAAACTGTTGAACTATAGCTTCAGTGCTAAGATCCATCACCCAAGTCTCAAGGCAGTCCATGGTATACATCACCATACCATGTGCAATTATTGTGATGTTGAAAGGACAGAAAACAAGGTCATAATGTCAATTTTTTATAAATCATATGGTAGCATTAAGGTAAATATATAACTTTTAGGAGGAATTGGGAGGCACTTATTTTTTAATTATTTTACTTGGTATTCCTTTATCAGCAGTAGAATTTGGAAGATGTAAGGCTATATGGTGAGAATGTATAACTAAAAATGACATTCAGATACTAAATATAAGTGGACAGGCTTTCACAAAGGCTAAACTACCAGTAACTCCCTTTGTCTTCCTTCAGTGGTAGATTGATGACTTTCTGCTTTATATTTTAAATAGCATTAGATGATACAGCGTAAAACAACACATTTCTGAAAAATCTTAATTTATTACATCTTTATTACAGTATTTAACCTACAGTGTGAGAGGGGGTGCTGTGTCCCATCATCCAAATGTTATTTCTAAAAGAACATACAGGACATTACTGAAGGAAAGCTAATGATCAGTTAAGCTGTCAAGGATCTAGGAAATATTTATGTAAACCCATGTAGGAAATTGCTATGTCAGTTTTGATATTTTACCACACCTGTAATAATTTACAAAGGAATGAATTCCATCCCAGATATCTTATGATCATCTACTTTTTCTGTTGGTGCTGTGTAGTGATAGGATGAGGAACAGCGGTTTTAAACTAGAACAGGGTAGGTTTAGTGTAGACATCAGGAAGAAGTTCTTCACTATGAGGGTGGTGAGACACTGGAACAGGTTGCCCAGAGAGGTGGTGGAGACCACATCCCTGGAGATACTCAAGGTCAGGCTTGATGGGGTTCTGAGCGACATGATCTAGTTAAAGGTGTCCCTGCTTACTGCAGGGGGGGTGGACCAGATGACCTTTAAAGGTCCATTCCAATTTAACACAATCTATGATTCTATGATTACCTTTAACACTTTATATACATAGTAAATCCCAGCTTACGTATGCACTTCATGGTCATCTCCCTCAGCCTACTTATTTAATCCCTTCTCCAAGAAAACCTCATAATTTATTTTAATTATTAAACAATTAATCAAGAGTGGAATTTATAATTGTACAGCAGATCTGTGGAAAGTGATTACATGGGTTTCTTCAGACTCTTTATCCTGATTTCCAAGCAGGTTTTGCTCAGAAACAAAATTGCATGAGATGCTTTGTTCTATGTTGACAATATTCAAACTCTTTTCAGTACTTCTGTGGCCATTCCTTCTATGCTCAAAGAGGGGATATTTAAATTTCAGATAAATCTGTTAATTTTACAGTCTTGCAGTCCAAAGGCTGTAGCAGGGGAAGAAGGAGCATGCCACGCAGACCAAGGAGAGATGGCACTTGCTGCTATAAGGCACTTGCTGTAGGAGTTTGGAGAGCCTGTGAGCCTTAGCCTCACTGCCTGTGAAGCAGATAAGATAGTTATTCATCTTTGAACTGTCCAATCACCTCAGTCTACAGGTTTGCATTACTGAGCTTAAGCTGGTCATGTTGAAATGCAGGTAGAGTCCCATCACCTGCTTTCTCAGTCATGCCTGATGCAAAGCCTAGTGAGAAGCACACTAAGATGGACACCATGGGCATGATCCACAGCTCAATGAACTCAGTGGAAACACTCACGGGGAGTTCATTAGGCTTTCATTCAAGATATTAATGCTGAATGTTAGCATGTGCTGCATTGTGAAGGTTGGCACTAACACTGCTTTTCTATTCATGAATTCATGTCGAGTGTTGCTTTGTTTGTTGAGGCACTGCAGTGTTTTGTGTATAGATCTATTTTCTCAAAAGCAGCAGAGAAGTGTTTGACAAAAGAGAATGTTCTTGTTAAACCTGGTAAACCTTTTTCAATATATTGTGCAATATATTTGTTTTGAAATTTTATTACGTGGATTTTTGTGTTGACTCTGAAGAGCTGAATTCGCTATTTGAAAAAACATCCGTTCAAAAAAATATACAGCTTTTTCATTTATTTTTTTCTGTCCTATTGCATTTGATTTTGTATTTAACATTTTCAAGTGAATACTTCAACTCTGTAAATATTCCTAACTGAAATCTCATGTGCTCGGAGATGTTTGCAGGATAAGGACCCCTGAAAGTAACCAAAAGACAAATCTAAAGATTTCACATCTTATTCAACTAAGTGAAAATACTTTTATTTTATTTTAAAAAAATATTTTTCTTAGGTTTTATTAATAAATACCATGGGATTTATTACTTAAATGTAAATAAAAAATTAAGGAAAAGAAAATATCACCTTTAGTCGTCAAATAACAGGTCTTTGTTCCCAATATAGTTGCCATAGCCAGTAGAACTAAATCAGCATTCTTTCAAAATTTTAGATTTAGATTTTTTAAATGGTGTATTTGGGAAGAAGGTCTGTACAGATTGGAATAAGTGTATGTGTGTATACTTTATATGCACATGTTTTTTCAATGTACAAATAAATATTAAAAACCTACTCATATTTTTGTTTACATCGGGAAGCTTGTGAAGTAGGAATGAGCTGGCATATCTTTAACGTAGAAGCATAATAAAATCATTCACGCCAAGTCACTTTATAAGTTGTCAAATTGTTTATACTGGTTCATAGACTGAAAGGAAGATGACCTGAAGTACAGCAAAAAACAGATGCTGAGATGAATTCCACATATGCGATTTCTGTTGAAGTCAATTGTATTTAGCTAAACAAGCTGCATTTCAGAATCATGTCTATGGGTCTGATATTTGGCCAAAACCCTAATTCAATGTCTGAGACAACATCCTGATTAAGTCTGCCACTAATGTGATTACTTGATTCAGAATTTCATATTGATGTTTAATCTAGCATAGCACTGGCCACTGGATATTAGTTGAGCAACTTTTGAACATCTCTTATTTTTCAAAGACTTCAATAAATCACAATTTCAATTACATTTTCTCAGACTTTGAACTGAAAAATAAGTTATTGTTTCTTGAAAATATTTTGTATCACAGTAAAGGATTTGAGCATTCTGTTATTTTGCTTTGTTGACTAAAGCAGTAAGCATAACATTTCTCGTAACAGTAATGCTAAAGCTTTCAAGACTTTTATTAAAGCAAATTCTTTTTTAAAAGAGCATGAATTTGCTCATACTCAGAAACATCTTTCCCTTTGTTATATAGTAATCGGCTCTTTTCAATACTTCCATATAGCAGGAGATTTTTAGTTGCCAAGATTTTTAAGAATACAGTATAGTCTGCCTTTCGACTTGTTCACTTTATACAGCATATTAATTACTTGCCTTTAAGAAGGGGAAAAGAGATGAGCACATAAATTACACCAAACATATAAAAATTATCATACTTAGAAATATTTAACAAAAAATATCTTAATATATGAATATTTCTGTGAGCAGTACTGAATGCTCTAAGAGAGAAACGCAGACATGCTTATTTTTTTCCCCTGATAAAACATTCTGAGTTCTAGACTCTAACTTAATTTAAACTGAGAATAGTAATTAAGAGAAGAAATTAAGGAAATCCATATGAAAATACATATACACTCTGCACAAAGCCTCCTAACATTAAATCCCTTCTTGTTCACCCATTGCAAACAGCACAGCAAAGGCCAACTCCACTGACTTCAATTAAGGACACTACTAACTATTTTGAGAAAGACTGACAGTTTTGTAATTCACATCTCTTCACATGGGGACAATGCTCTCCACTTCTATTGCTCTTTCAGCATTGCAATGGTACACTCATGAATTAAATGAAGTACCAGTGCATCAGCAATAGTAGTTTCCCTTTAAAAGTTCTAATACCTCATCCTACACTCTGGCTGTAGTATTTATGTATTTTCATACATTGCAAATGATAATTAATATAATTAAAAAAAAAAACCCAAAAAACAACCCCCACAGTTATCATTTGAAGGAAGTATCTTTGCCCATATTTAAGTTTTATCATTAAAGTATGTGTATCTACCAGGCAATTGTAGCCATCTTCAGCTGGGAATCTTATTCTATTTCAAACACTTAGCTCAGTGTTCCTAAACAGTCTCTGTTATCCACCTCTCCTCAAATCTGAGACAACATTGTGTGCTGGAAAAGTTGATGACAGTTCCCTTTCTAGATGGATTTTCTTCTTCTGGTAGATTATTTGATCTGCCATATTTGGCCTACCTATGATTCTATGGTTTGCATCAGCTATTCTGCTTACAACTAACTTGGTAAGACACCAAAATCCAGGTTGTAACTTTTCTGAAGGATAATCATTTCATATACTGAGAAGTAAAAGTGATGAAATGTATGCTCAACGATATTTATTGAGTGCTACTTTGGAGAGCAGAGAACATAACTCAGTCTCATCTTCCCCTAAATGCTGAAAGCAGTGCTGAAAAAATGTTACAAATAAAGCTACTAGTGAATGAAATTTGTAACATATTAAAATTAGACTGTTGGTGCTTAAAAACCCTTTCCTCAGTTTCTCCTTGGGTTTTTTTTTGGTTTTTTTTTTGTTCCCTAATCAGTTTCAGATTACAGTCATATTCTTTTAAAGCCTTTCAAAAGTCATGGTGATAAGTCTCTTTTCAAGACTTGTTTAAGTACTCTTACTCTAAACTTTTACTTATATCTTGACAGATACATGCTTATTGTAATTGCTTATTTTGTGTCCTGTACATGGAAAGACTGTAGTCTCAGAAATAAAAGCACTATGTAATGAATTAACATCAGTGATAACTGCCATTTTTATTATTCAGCAGAGGAAATAGTCATTAATTTAAAGCATGTAAATTGGAAATCTGAGAACCATATCACTAGCTGTAGTGGGACATATTCCTTCAGAGCATGATTGCTTCCATAATTCCTGAATACATAAGAATTGTTGTGAAACAGAACAGAGGCATCAAGTGTTACCTCATTAAAGGAAGAAAGAGAATCTGTGGACATGGGAAGAATCTACAAGTCATCGCATTTATAAATTAAAACCTAAAATAGTTGGAGTATGATGAGAATAAAGGTTTCAAAGCTTATTACTTCCTAAGAGGAAATAGCGCACTCAACATACATCTGAAATGGTCGAAATGTTACTTAAAAACGCTTTATAGATTCAAACTAGTTGCAGTTGGCCGCTGAAAAGTGGACATATACTTTTAATTCAAGTTATTTTTAAGAAACCAAAAAATAACAATATGATTCAGTACATAACAGAAGGAGACATGCAGTGAGGTATCATTCCATTTTGCAGTTCTTTAGGTTTCTTCCAGAATTTACACTTTGTTTAATAGTAGCTATCAGTGGGCGTTTATGACATTAGATGCTAATCTGTTGAACACAGAAGACTTCCAGGGAGCACAACTCCAAAATCTCCTTGTTTTAAACTGAGTCTAGACCATTTGACTACTACTGTGGCTCTGAACTGCTCTCTGGACACCTCCTGGGTGCTTCTCTCACGCAATTGCCTTTCCTCTGAATTTCAGGATCCTGATTCAGGAAGTTAGAATTGCACAAGAGGGAAGGAACATCTCTCTTTTAGGTACCAGGATATCTAAAATAGGCAGTCTGGGCATGATCCTGAAGGTTTCATTTCTAGGTTTCGAAATGTATTACTTTATAGAAGGGATGAACACTTGCAAAGATTTACTAAGAAAGATATTTTCCACTTGCAAAACAGCTTTAAAAATCTCTTTTCCATCTCCCTCCTACGGGAAAATATTTTATTTTGTTTTTTTCTTAAAATTAAAGAGCATCAATCACTACATAATATAAAGTAGTAAGACAAAACAATGCAAATGCTGCTGTATAGCCTATGTTCTATGTGGAGAAAGTCACCTTTGTTACATTTTACTGCAGATTTTGAATATCCTGAAATAATGCCATTTGATTAGACATATCTCACATTAGACAAGCTCTTCGACCAGTCAGTTTTGTTAATGTAAAGTGAAAGCTTGGATTTGCACACTGAAGTCTGTAACATCATTCTTGGACGAGCTGTGTTGCTCTGGTTTTATCCCTTACTTCATTCTAATTCCAAAACCTTTAGTATGCAGTGCAATGCATTCATTTAAATTCAGTATTTGATAACTGCTAGAATATAACAGAGGTTCAGTGAGGATCATTATCAGAGGCTGTTGGATGCACACAGTCACCTGCTAACTCCTTACCTTTTCAGTCCCAGGCCCTGAGTGGGTGCTGTCCTGAAGATCTGTCCATCCCAGCTCATTGTTAAGGCCTGAGCAATTCCTGCCCTAAAGCTCTCTCCTTTCAAATTTACTGCCAGGGTCTGAATAGCTTTTGCCCTCGAGCTCTATTCTTTCAGACTGATCATCAGGGTTTGAATGAATGTTGCCTCTGGGTTGTCTCTTTTCAGTTTCAATTTCAGAGTTGGAGCTCTTCTGCCCTCAGATTTTCACCTTTCAGTTTCAGTGTTAGGGCTTAAAGATCTACTCGCTTTAAAACAATTTCCATTTTAATATTTTCTTGTGTCGTGCTTCAGTTAGATGCAGTTGCATTGCTCTCATTGATGATGCCTCCTTTTTACATTTCTCAATATTCACTGAGATGGTTTGTTCAAGATGTTTTTTATTATATTCATTGTTTCCACTGTTAGCTCATTCTGTGTTGCAACGTGTTAAGAATCCTCATTGGTATTTTTGGGGGTTTTTTTTAATTTCTTGAAATCTCTTGCAAGCTGGTCTTGTATTTGAACATGAAAACTGTAATGGATATAGAACATTCTTTCCCTTTTCTGAAGGAATGCAAGTGCTTTTTTTTTACACATTTTAGAATGCCACATCAAACCTGACAGGATTTATCCATCTCTTTATGCAACAATACATTCTAATGCTTACTGGATTCTTCAGTTACAAAAGACAGGCCTTCATTATTGAACTTTCTGTGACATTTATATGTGTAGAACTGCCTCTGAATTGCCAAACATTGATTGCATGTGTGCAAATGTTTGGGATGTCACCTTTATAATTTACATGCAGTTCTATACAGCACTGCTTACTTCTCATCTGATGCTTTGAGTGTGCTTGATTGATTCATCCTAGAGATTTTTCAGAAAAGGTGTTAATTTCTTCCACCAGCTCCTTGTCCTTCAAAATGTTATGCATGCTGTAGTTCTATCAAGGCCAAACATGATACTTCAGTGAGTCAGGAAGAAGCTCAGGTAAGATTATGTGTGACTGCTTCACAGAACCCCAGAGCAGATGAGCAGGGAATGCATCTCAGAATGCCTGGTCCAACCCCCTGCTCAGAGCAGGGTCACCTACTCTGAGCAGGTTGCCCAGGCTGTGTCCAGTCAGGTTTTGAATATCTACAAGGATGAAGACTCCATAGACCCTCCTGGGGATCCTGTGTCTGTCTTTAACCTCCATCACAGTAAAAAAAGTGGGGGCTTTAGATTTCCATGGAATTTGTTGTACTTTATTTTGTTTCTCTTCCTTTCATTTGGCTTCACAGCATATATTTTATGTTCAAAATTCTTCAGTCCATTGCACCTGCTATGTCCACTTGCAACATGCAGAGAGAGTACAAAGGGTGCACTGTACTAAAGGCTTGCCTTGTTAGAGATGCATAAGCTCGATACTAAGCTGTATCAAAGAACTATCTCAGAGTGAAACAACTGTAAAAGTGAATATAGACACATGCAACCTTTTCAGGAGGAGGATTTTTTGTTTGTTTTCCTCCAGAAGTAATTTATATATCTCAATGCTTGAAGTTCAAAATGCTTCAAAATGAAGTTCAAAGCTACTTGTCACTGTACCCCTCAACAAAGAGCTACTACTTAGACCCTTGAATTCAGGTATGCATCATCACAGGCTATTAAATTCAGGCTGTATATGTCTGAACGATCATCCCCAGTTACAAGAAGCCCACTGAAACAGTTAAATGAGTTTCAGTGGGACAAAGGTTTCTACAGGGTAGTTTATCAAGTCAGTAAAGATGTCAATAGGATCCTAAACTGATTTGTAGAAATATTCATTTATAACTCTTCAGGCTGAGATTCAGTAGCTGGGATCAGGACAGTGCTGGGTCCTGCTCTTTGGCCAGAGCAACCCCCAACAGCACTACAGGCTTGGGAAAGAGCGGCTGGAGAGCTGCCCAGCAGAGAGGGACCTGGAGGTGTTGATTGACAGCTGTCTGAACCCAGGTGTCCAAGAAGACCAACGGCATCCTGGCCTGTATCTGGAACAGTGTGACCAGTAGGGCCAGGGAGGTGATCTGAACCCTGGTGAGGCTGCACCTTGAGTACCGTGTGCAGTTTGGGCCCCACAGTGTAGGAAGGACATCAAGGTGCTGGAGAGGGTGCAAAGAAGGGGAACTAGGCTGACAAGGGGTCTGGAGAACAGGTCTTATGAGAGGCTGGGGGAGCTGGGGCTTTCAGCCTGGAGGACAAGAGTATAAAGGGAGACCTTATAATTCTCTACAGCTACCTGAAAGGAGGTTGTAGTGAGGCAGGTGTTGGCCTACTCTCCCTAATAACTAGTGACAAGACAAGAGGGAATTGCTCTGGGGTGCTACAGATTCAATATTAGGAAAAATTTCTTCACCAAAAGAGTGGTGAAGCATTGGAACAGGCTGCCCAGGGAGGTGGAATCACTGGATATGTTAAAAAAATGGGTACACAAGGCACTTTGGGAGATGGTTTAGAGGTTATGGTGGTGTAGGGCTGATGGTTGGACTTGATCATCTTGAAGGTCTTTTCCAACCGTGATGATTCTGTGATTCTGATTCTATGACAGGAGAATCAAAATGCAAACAGTGGTCCAGACCATGAGTCTTGTTTCTTATTTAAAATTGATACATCAGTATGGTGTGTGCTGAACACATAAGCCTTTTTTGACTGTTTCTCCTAAGTTTTTAACTCCAGTGGTAGCTTGCTACAGGAGTCAGTTGTGTACTTAGCCATCTTTAGAATTAGTTTCTTTCCATCCCCCTCTACACCTGCTAGACATAGCAGCAACCCAAACACTAAACCTAATACTACATTCATAGGTACCCTACAATAACAGAAGGGTTTTTTCTTATAGCCCCTTGCTGCATCAATGATTAATTGGAGTCTGTCTCTTTGATTTCCCTTTGTTGCCATCACTTCGTCATACTTCCATTGAAGGAAGAAGGACTCTGGCTTTTAAGTTCCTGATCTGTTTGAAAAAAAAATATAATCTAGCCTTGCATTTTTTAGTTTTACTGTAGGTGCATTAGAAAGGGCATGGAATATGTGGGCATTTAGGAATGTAAGAATTTTGACAAATCAGTAGTTACCAGACAGAAAGTAGTCATTATACATTCTGTTCCACAGTAAGTTTCCATGGAAATATGATTGGTATTGCCCATTAAATGTTTGGTGTCCTTTCTCTTTTATTAAGGTATGCTACGTCACATTATATCACATATTCTGTTGAGTGCTGTACAACAAGGAAAGGCATGCAGAAAGTAGATGAGATGCAGTCATTTGTTACCTTCTAGTAGCCTGTAAAAAAACTATTTTCATTCTTGAACATGGAATTTAAACTCTTAATCATATATGTGTTGGAGGAAATATATCCCAAAGTCTCGTTTATTCTCATTTTCAACAGAAGTGAATGGTGCAAGACCAATAGGATTTTTTTACAATGGGGGGAAAAATAACACAAAAGCAAACAACTTTGAAGTCTTTCTAAAATAAATAAATATGTTTGTTTGCAGACATATATTAAGCATGGGATTGAGTGCTCAGCAAAATGTAACAGGGCTTTTTTTCCAAAAATAGGTTCTGTGAGAAATCGTGTGCAACAAGGTCATATGAATCACTTCCCAATTAAAATAAGACTTCTCTTTTGAGCAATCCTTAATCCCTTTTAAAAGATTAGTTAATGTAAATTCAGCAGCATAATGTATGGTATGTGAAAAGATAAATGTGGAAAGATTTTGTTGATTGTTTCATGGGTAAGCTCATATTACGAAAGATGTTGGAAGAAGAAGTGCATCTAAAATGGTAATGCATATTTGAAAGCTTTGTTTTGTCCAGTTTAGGATCTGGGATTTGTGAATTCAAAGTATTTAACCTTTATCCTTTTTTTGTTGGTGTGTTGTTGGGTTTTTTTTTCCACATTGTGATATCTCTTAGGTTTATGCATGTCAAACTAGGTTCTGTTTTTCCAGGCCACTTTTTTATTATATTCCTTGAACATAGCTGTGACTGATGCCTCCTGGCTTTGACCTTTCATTGAAACTTCATACCATTGTGCTCATTTGTGGTATTTTCTGCTTCTCAAATAGTTCTGTCCTAATGATCTCTGTTCTGTCTTTTTAGCCAACCTTTTGAATTCGATCTCTCAACTGACTTATATCCATTCCTTGCTAATAAAAAATACTATTTTGAAATCATGTCTTGGACTCGTAAATTTTCAGCATCTATTACAGATTATCAGTGAATTTCTGTTTATTTCAGTGAACTGAGTCACTTTGATGTAAAATACTGCTGTTTACTTGAAAGGTTGGATCTGGTTTTACAATGTTAGGACACCAGATTGCTTTAAAAATACTTCAATTTTCTGGTTCAAGATAAATACATCTTTGTATACAGCTGCCTCATTTTATGGGCAGATCTTCATGATGAAGCAAAGCTCTACTGAAAACAGTGAAACTAAATTTTGCTGACAATTAGTCAAAAAATTATCCACATCTGTATTTAATAAATAAGGGCAATTAGGTTAAGGCACTACTCAAGAAATTTAGAGTATAAAATACACAAAAATAAAGTAATATAATAAAAGGGGAAAAAATTGCTCTTGTTAAAAGTTCCTTACTCCTGCTAAATCCACTGTTAAAATTCATACATATGACTGAAGAGAAATTAAATTATTTTGTATGGCAGTAACATGTACATTTTTTGACCCATCAGATTTAATTTATGGTATGTTATTATTATTTGTTTATTTTTATACTAGGAGCAGCAACAATAATACAATCTTTAATATTGGGATTCAGTGTTGTGGAGCAATAAAATGGTGGTGTAACTTCAATTATGCTTTTAAAGTACTATTTCTCCAATAACAATTCTGCAAAATAATTGTTTTCTTGGTGCATAAACTTACAAAGGTGACAATCAAAGCCAGACAATAGCAACTATGTATTCTCTTGTCATCTATTATTTACTGTTATTTTATACTTCTGAAAAATTATCTTTTTGATGCTTTTATCATTTAGTTTCATTTCTACAATAAAGCCGAACAAATGTGAAAATGCTGCCTTTGTAGACTTCTTTCAATTAGACTGGTAAATTAATCCAATCAGTGATGGATTAGAAAGTCTGATCGTCTTTGTTACACATCTCAGGGGGAGGTGTTTGTAAATTACTGTATCACACCAATCCAAACTGAGTAAAAGTCTGTGTTTGGCTGGTCAACACAAAACCAGTATAAATAATTGTTCCAGTGGGCATAAATAACGAGAGTTAGATTGAAATAAGAAGCTGCAAGGCAGGTAATTTAAAGATCATTAGTCTGTAATAGGTAGAAAGATCTTGAAGGAGACACAAGTAGAGTTTCTAACAGAACTGTAAATGACTGATAGAGTAAAATAATTTTACCTGTACTTTTGTCTAATGTTTCAGAAATAACAGCGTGGGGAGCAACAAAATGGACTGTGTTTAAGATACAGTAGAAAGGGAAATATTTTACCTTGATTAATATCCAGTTGATAATTCATAATTTGAAACAGTATAGTTTCTTCTTAATGCAGTGCTGTGGTTTTTAGAATCAACTGATGTCATACACGAATCAGGAATGATGGTTTAAACTACCATTACAGCATTTGAACGTGTTCTAGTTACTAACATTTTTCACTTAAAACATTAATCTCTTAAAACACAGTGGATGATACATAAATAACAGATTCTTAGAACTCCAAAGAGTTACTTTAAAATCTCATATTAACTCAGGCTAAACCTCATCCACCCTGTCCATGCTCAGGGAACTCACACCGTGGCCTGAGTATCAAGTAAGGTACGAGGCATGGTCAGTGCAGAAAAACTGGTGCAAAAGCTATCATTGTAATGTCGAGTCAGGCAGTAAAAAAAGGAAAATGGTCTTAAAGCGTCTCAATACCATTTCTTCCATGCTACCTCAGGGGTTCTAGTTCTGAGAGAGGTGTAAATTTATTTTTGGATGTTGCCTCTTCTTTTCCATTAATTAGAGAAGAAACCTAAGGAAAAAGGTTAGACCAACAGCCCTTAGATGTGTAAAACTAGGTAAGATGGTTCCAACCCCCACAATGTCAGGGTGATTTGAACTACATGATATTTAAAGGTTCTTTCTACCCTAAAACTAATCTCTGATTCTATGAATCCCACTACACCATTAGCCCAGGATGGGCACATGTTAACTGTAGCTTTAGTAATTCCTTGAGACAATAAAAACAGCAGCAGAAACAGGGAAAGTTATGATGCTCTCTCAGGCCAATATTATGACAGAGTACTAGTCCTTTCTACTTAGTCGCATTTTTGCTTTGGAACACCATAGTGAATATGAAGGGTACAGTTATGACTGCCGTTCTTTCATAGAATCATAGAATCAAGGAATGGTTTGGGTTGGAAGGTACCTCAAAGACCATCTAGGTCAAATTACCCTGCTATGGACAGGGACATCCTCCACTAGACCAGGTTGCCCAAAGCCCCATCCAACCTGGCCTTAAACACTGCCAGAGCGGGAGCAGCCACAGCTTCTCTAGGCAACCTGTACCAGTGCCTCAACACCCTCATAGTAGAGAGGGTGCCTAATCTAATGTCTAGTCTAAATCTAGTCTAAATCTAGTCTAGTCTAGTCTAAATCTACTCTTTTAGTTTAAAGGTATTACCCCTTGTCCTGTCACTACACTCACTGATAAGCAGTTCCTCTCCAGCTTTCCTGTAGGCCTCTTTAGGTACTGGAAAACTGCAATAAACTGCAAAACTGTCACCCTGGAGCCTTGTCTTCTCCAGGCTGAACCAGCCCAACTCTCTCAGCCTGTCTTCATAGGCTAGGCATGCCAACCCTGGTCATCTTGCTCCAACAGGTCCATGACTTTCTTCTTCTGGGGACTCCAGATCTGAACACAGTACTCCATGTGGGGTCTCATGAGAGCAGAGTAGAAGGGCAGAATCACCTTTCTTGATGTGCTAGTCATGCTGCTTTTGATACACCCCAGGATACAGCTGCATTTCTGGGCTGCAAGTGTGCATTGCTGTCTCATGTTGAGCTGCTTATCAGTCAATGCCTCCAAGTCCTTCTCCTCAGGGCTCCTCTACTGTTCTCTCCCCTGACTAGTGCTCGGTATTATACCAACACACACCCAGGATCTTGAACTTGGCCTTGTTGAACTTCATGAAATTCGCACATGCCCACCTCTCAAGCCTGTCAAGATCCCTCTGGATGGCATCCCTTCCCTCCACCCTTCTGAGGCTCTATCCCACTGTCCATCTCTCCCAACAAAGTTGTTAAAACAGTTCTGGTCCCAGAATCTTCCCCTAAGGAACACCACTCATCATTGCCCTCCACTTGGACATTGAGACGTTGACTGCAACTCTTAGAGTGAGAGCATCCAGCCAGTTCCTTATCTACATCCATCCAAACTATGTCTCTCCAATTCAGAAATAAAGATAATGTGCAGGACAGTGCCAAATGCTTTCCACAAGTCCAGGTAGATGGCATCTGTCAGTTTTATCCACCAGTGCTGTAACCCATCATAGAATACCTCCAAATTTGTGAGTACAGTTTGCCCTTAGTGAAGCCAAGTTGGCTGTCACCAGTCACTTCTCTAGTTTCCATGTGCCTGAGCACTGTTTCTAGGAGGATCTGCTCCATGATCTTTCCAGGCACAGAGGTGAGACTGACTGGCCTGTAGTTCCCTGGGTCTTCTTGTTTTCCCTTTTTAAAAATTGGGATTATATTTCCACCATGTCCTTTTTTCAAGAAACAAGTAAAGTCTTTGCTCCCCTATATCAAGGTCAAGGAATTTCTTGGTCATCTGCTGCTGGTGAAACTATATCAGATCCTATAATCACAAGTGTTCATTAGATTTAAAAGCAACAGGTAGCATTATACTTGGCTAGTTCAGAGTTCACGCGGGATGATGGAAGAAATTATTCACGTAATATATATGCTAAAATGCTGTTGTGGTAAGATAAGAATTTCTCTTACTACTAGGTAATTGGTGTTGATTGCTTTTGAAGCAAGGTACGATACAACTGATAAAGGAAAGGTGCTAAAGCTTATGGCATGAATGTGACTGACCCAGATCAGTTTTGTGAACTTCAGCCAAACAGAAGCATGGCTACCCAAAACAATACACATATAGCTGGATAGTCCATCTGTGTTTTAGAAAGACTTTTTTTTTCTCCCTCTACTTTTCTTTCCAGGAATGTCATATATTTTTACTCCAGTCTTCTCAAGTAGCTCAGGCTTCACACTGTTGTAAATGATAATAGAACACAGAATATTGCAGTCAGACACAGGTTCATAGGTTTACTGCACTATATCTAGGCAGAAAAAAGCGTGTGTGGGGTTGTGTTGTGGGTTTTTTTTGTTTTGCTTTTTTTTTTTAACAAAAGCATTCTTTCTTAAGGAATGGGTACTGGAACAAAGCATAGATTCTTCTCCAGCAAGGGGATCTGGAGGTAAAAATATTACATTTTGGTTACACCTGGTACAGACACTGAAATCTGGGAGTGAACTTCTGCCTAATATGGAAGTAATATACAAACCAAATACATTATTTTCTCAATACCATACAAGACAAAACTGGTCTTTCAAAGGTTTAGCACAACAGAATCCATGTGCATTACGTTTACAAATGCTACCTGTGATGGTAAAGTAACAGTAAATTAAGGTAAAGACAAGTACTGAATTAAAAAGTCATTTAATTTTGGCCCTTTATTTCATAAGATTAAAGTATAAAGCTCAGCTGTTAAGCACATGGACTCAAAACTGCTTGGTCTATTTTGTTTCAGAGTGTCATTGATTTCTCACCATAGCACTCCTGTTTTGTCTAACACTTGTAAGAAAAAGATAAACTGTGTATATTTTTTTCTTTGTACAAAGACCCAACACAGTCATTATTATATGAATATCAAGTAAAGTCTAATGAAGTAAGACATGTACAATATGGATGTCTTCATCTTGTCTAATCACCCTAGACCCACTGTTACATGTATTTCTAAGGAATCATCAATCTCACCTTAAGTGAGATGAGAACACATTAGATTAATGTGTTCTAAAATGAGTATTTTTTGATGACCTGCACAGATACAGATAAATAAGTGCAGATGTATGCAGTTAGATGGGATGAATATCCACATTACTTGCGTGAAGTGCTTGTTGAAAGATTTTTAGATATAAATACTATGAATTGGTATTACTCTGTTGACCACAATAAAGCCAAGATGTTGGTTATACAGACTGGGAAAGAAGGGAAGCTATGGTTTTTCAGCCAAAGACAGAAATTTTCACACTCCTTAGATGACCATGGACAAATAATCTCAAAGAATAGCATGACACATTTTTACTAGAGTTTTCTTAAAGAGAAACTGGAATGATTAGGAAGTGCAAGCATGGATATTAAGAAGTTAAACACTTGACTAGAGCATTCTGGGTTAGTCTGTATCAGGAGACTTAGGCAAAGGAGTCAACCGTTTCCATCATTATCTTGAACTGATACTCCCATTTTTGCTCTGAGTGTAGATGGCCATCCTCAGAGGGTGGATTTGCAATACTATGCACACTCAATATCCCAGGCATCCTTCTCTCCTTTCTGAAAGGTGTCTGAAACTTCCCCTGCCATGCCTTCATCTGCAGAATAAACCATTCTTTTTCACCTCCTCCTACTATATTAGTTTACCTTATAATACCTCTTGGAGAGAAACTTTGCTGTATATTAATCTCACTCCACCATTACTTTATCCTTTGAGGTGATGTTCCCTATAAAATGAAAAACTGTATTGAACTTGTAAAAAATAATGCTTACCCTCTGAAAATGTTGAGGATTAAAGAAACCATTTGAGTGCCAACCTGAAATATTTAGTGGTAACAAAAGAAACTAAAAAAAAATTAAGCATGGATTAAATGATCATAATTTCAATACATTTAAATTTTTATTCAGCTTTAATAGAATGCATTATAGATTAATCTTTTAGAATGTGTTTACTAATGATTAATTTTGAAACAAACAAAAAATTCCAAACCAAGTGTGGTGGTTTTGGCCCTAATCAAANTGTTTTTCAAAACATGGGGCTTGCAGAAAGCTGTAACTGCAGCCTACAAGAGCCACTGAAGCAGCAGTTACACTAAACTGCAACACCAAGAAAACACATTATCAGTAAAATCATAAATATATGCTTCTTGAACAGCTAAGGCTTTTTAAAATTCATTTTTCAAGGCTATTTATTAACACCTCATCTTATTTTTTTTCTTCTGTAATTAATATGTATTTTTCAGGAAACAATCAAATTAAATTTTCAGTTCCACGAATAATAAAATTCATTACCATAGTATGATTACCTGGGATTTGTGTATTAATGTTAGAATGGTATAACAAAATTCTGATGTATTATCCTGCCTATCTCACTATGAGGTCTCACCAAATAATTCCTTTTCTCTATCGGTCTTCATGGTCTTTTATCTGTGAAAGTGACAGAAGCACTACTTTTCCCCTCTTAATTTAGTCAAACTTTTTCTTTATGAAAAACACTTCCATATTCTTCTACACCAAATTTAGCATCATAGGCAACTTACCATTCAAAAATATGATTCTTGGTAATGTCATGCTGAAATGCGAACACCCCAAAATTATCTGCTTTGACTAGATATCCCCTCAGGTATTTAAAGTTAACTTCTGACAGTTCTGGGTTATGAATAATTCACATTCTGAACATCATCTCCAGTAACACATCAATAAACGGAAGAGATTTGTTTTAAGTTTCCCCTAAACTTTCTTGAAAATCTTTCTTCATGGCAATTGAGCAATCTCTGAAATATGTATATAGTTCTGTATTTTTGTTACTTACATGTATGTATATATCTATAATTAAAAAATGAAGGTTTGGGTTGTCTTTGCCAGATGGTGCAGCCTTGAAGAAAGATATTTGTACAACATGCTTGAATTAATGTGCATGTTTAAAAATGTTAATTTGCATTCTTTTCAGACAAGAAAAGGTTCAAGATTAACTACCTGTATCCTGTACCTGTACCAAGAGTAACTACTTGTATCCTGCAATACATGTTTTCAATGAATGATCAGCAACTTTTCACTGTTAATACAACTGGAAGGAAATTATATGCTAAATTATCACCTGGACTATTAAAGTTTTAATAAATCAGGCAGCTTAACAGCAACAAAACAGATTAAAATAGGCCATGAGGAAAATGGATACTGCTAATTATTTTTATTTAACACAATCAAGCTTGTTAATATTTACTGTACCTGCTGTATATAAACCTAAAACTTTTCCTTATGCCAAACCTGTCTCATTTAGGTACCACAAGAATTTGAGCAAACGCTCTCATCTTGGTGTGGTGTATGGTGGATGGACCTCATGGCTATTCCTAAAATCCCAGAATTGTGGGAATTCAGCCTATTCAGTGCTCCATCAGTTGCTGTTAGATATTCGGTCATTGCTGTGCCTTATCTGACCATGCTCAGCTCTATTGCTTTGCTCTGAGAAACGTGTAATTCAGCAGTAAATTATTTCAGCAGTAAATGATTCAGCAAGCAGAGAGAAGTAGAGGAAGATATTTATAAGATTTTTATATGCTCAGTATGCAGAAAAGCTGATGTTTTTTTCCTCTGGTCGCATCTACCTTTTCAACAAGCTATGCAGCCCTGTCACTCTTCCTGTGTATATGCTGAGAGACACAAAACATGGACATAGCTTTAACTTCTTGGCAAATCACTGCTGAGCTTTCTCTGTGAATTACATCTGACCCAGAGGCAGAGGATGTGTCTACAGCAGCATTTTCATTCAAATCAAGAGTGCACTTATGAACTGAATCTCCTTATTGTGCCCCCAAACTCTGCTCTGGTTCACACCCCAGAGCAGGCTTGGAGAACATGAACTGGATTCCTCTTGGATGAACTAAACTTGCGCTCCAGGAGCACACCTAATGCAGTACAGCAGCCGGTAGGCATCATGAATATGGAATTTCTCCCATATGTAGCCTAATTTGAAGGAGGCTTTTAAAATTTCTCTCAAACTGGGGACTTACGATTTGTAATGCGGAGGGCAATGCAAAAGTGGTACCATGACTAGTAAGTTACACTGCTGTTACCTACTAGTTCTCCATTTTCTAAGCCAAATGATTCGTCTTACTAAGAAGGGAAAAAGCTCCAAGAATTGCTTAAAATGAGCATCCTCTTGGCCTGCTCTTTTAAGCTACTGGTGATGGTGTTTTCCTTGGGTCCTTATTCTTCCTCAATATGCTTATGCTTTTCTCCTGGATGCATGTAATCTCAGTCATTAATATCTTAAGAGCATGTCACTTTGTTCAGGAGAAACACAATGTGTCACTTTGTCAAATCCTTTACAATTTTTTACATTTAAGAGTCTCAGAAGTCATGCTGTGAACTCAGTCATATAATAAGTTTTCTGGAATCTCTACCAAGCTTAGTGGTGTTCGGAATTTTAATTTAATGGAAAAATGCGACATTTTGATATGCGATAAAGTTCTTCACCAAAATGAAAGACAGATGTTTCCACAGTGGCTTTAAAATAGGGAACTTTTGATTTCTTTTTAGTGTTTCAATAAAGTCAGGTATTCTGGTTTAGTATCAGAGCACATTCTGGTATTTATGTAATCTGTATGTTATTGTGTACGTATAGTCACCAAAAAGTAATACATTGCTGTAGAGGTTGAAATGCAGCAAAACAATTAAAAATAAAGTTAATCAGTATTTTAAGAATAAACCAGTAAAGTTTAAATTTTTGTGGTTTTTTTAACTTTTTCTAAGGAGAAAATTTTATCAAAATCAACATTACTCAAATTTTGTTTTTAACAAAACTACATTTGGATACAAAGTTTTTGCACGGAGAAATTTTCAACCGTCTATATTTAAGAGCAAAGCTAACAACACTGAGAAAGGTTTTTTTTCTGATTTATGACATAAATTTGTATTCATTATTTTACCCCTAAACAATATTTCCATTTATATCAGATCCTACATGATCCTGCAGGATCTGTTACCTAACAGATCCATGGTTCTATAGAACACATTGGTAATAATTTTATGCACTTTATGTGCCCTTATGAGTGGATGGTCAGGCACTGGAACAGGATCACCAGGGAAGGGGTCACAGCACCGAGCCTGGCTGAGTTCAAGAAGCATCTGGATGATGCCCTCAATCCCATGCTCTGATTTGGCTGTCCCTGTGTGGAACCAGGAGTTGGACTCTATGATCCTCATGGATCCCTTCCAACTCAGGATTTTCTATGATTCTGTTATTCTGTGATTATTATAAATTGACAGGGTATATCCACTGAGTAGGTGAGCACATAAAAACAAGACAAAACAGAGTTTTCTCATCCCTGATAGTATTTTTAAGGACCAATTTAGCTGTAATATTGTAATTACAGGTATTTGGTAGTAACACAGGTACCTTATAAATGAAAACAAAGATCTGTTCCACATTCCCAGATGCAGTGCAACCAGCTGTGCACTTTAGAAGCTCAGGAATTCTTTCATCCCCTAATAGAGTTCTTTACCCATATAAACCTTTGTCTTTTGTGTATTTGGCAGTAGTATTTTCTCTGCATTCTCAAGAGAAAGTTATCTATCTCTTTTATTTATTTTCCTCTATTCTACAGATCAAATAATATTACTTTTTTTTTTTTTACTTTTT
This sequence comes from Zapornia atra, assembly GCA_013400835.1. Taxonomy (NCBI): domain Eukaryota; kingdom Metazoa; phylum Chordata; class Aves; order Gruiformes; family Rallidae; genus Zapornia; species Zapornia atra. The sequence goes on along the minus strand of VZTU01012780.1, from coordinate 39,023 downwards.
TTTACAGATGTTGCAAGTAAGAATTGAGTGCTGCCTAGGCAGTTACAGAGCTCTGTGTAATTTATTTGTTTTACACTCAGGACACCTGAGAATGACTATCAGTATTTTTTGTCACGTGAAACTCAGAGCTAGGATTTTACTTAGCTTAGAGTATCTGTGGTGTGCCTAAAGCTGTGTTAAGGTTTTTAGAGAGACCAAGTTGGATGCTTTGCTGCAGCATGCATTTTAGCTTAACAAAGCATGGGTTGTGTGACATGATGCACTGTGGACATGAGCCATGTCCCACTGAAGGTAGCATGAGACTTTTCATTGGTATAATTGGAAACTAACTGGTCTTATCAGGCATCTGCAAGCAGGAGAACTGTGCAAGCGTTTAGATGGCAGTGCTGATCATTTAATGCCAAGGTGTTTTTCTAGTTAGGGAAAATATGCTGTTGGTGCCATGTCTTCAGATGTTTTTGTTAGCATGTACTTATTTGCATAAAAGACTGTGATTACAAAGCCACCAAACCTTCTATTTGTGTTACTGGTCTGAAGAAAAAAAGATTCTGTCATCCTGAATAAATTCTTGTATTCACTGGAATTTACACGATAGCCTCTTCTTGACTCCCACAAAAAGTGCATTTTCATTGCACAGACCACCTTTTGGGGTGCTTTTGTTTTAAAGGAGAAAATACTTTATGATTCACCTTGCCTTTGGTATCACATGGTATCAGTGTTAGTAGATTCAATAATAGGTGCAGTAGATTAGACTACACAATAGATTTTTCCAGGTTGTTGGAACTACTACTAAATGGAGTTGTCTACCACATAAAAAGTAGAAATTGCAATGCCTACACCAAGAGCTGTCTGGAGTCTAACTCTGACACTGAAGGTCAAGACAATGAATGTCTACTGGAGCTGGAACTCAGGCGCAGAGTCTTTCAGCTTGATGGAGAGGAGGAGGTGGTAAAAAGGTTCACTGCACCCTGATTTCATGGTATCTATGAGTGCTGCATTAAGAATATTCAAAATATTTCACTAGGAGAACACAATTTGGCTTTCCTCTCTATCACTTCCTCCTCACAGGAGTGGAAACAAACTGTATGTGCATGCTGGAGGGAAGGAGGTGGAATAAGAGAAAAGTGTGTAGACAGAAAACAGCACTGAATTCTATCTCATGCCATTAGCTGTAAATATCTAATGACCAAATTACAAAGGGGAAGATACGTTGCTACCCACAATTTCTTTTTTTTTAATGGTCTCATGATATTAATAAATGGACTTGTAAATCTTTGCTATACTTAGTGAAAGGAATAGGGGAAAAAAAAAAAAGCTATCCTGTCAAGAAAATAAAACCCTCTGGTCTCCAAAATGTTCTTCACTCCTTTAGTGTTTTTTATGAAATTTAACACTTCAGAATTTACTGTGAAACAATAAACATAGTAGTGTAACTGGAGGGAATCCTAGTTCAATTAATGAAAGTTCCAGAGACTGCTGTATTAAAGATGATTTCTCACGTTCTGTCTACTTATTTAATGTGACATTTTGTGACAAAATCACTGCACAGACCTGAGAACATTCACCTAAATAGATGTTGTTCTCCTTGATAAATGAGACAAAAATGTCATCAAAAAAAGATGCTGCATTTTGAAGGAGTTTTATTGGTTTTGAGGTGGAAGGCACCTGGAAAGAAAAAGAAGTTGTAAAAGTATTCAGTGAAATCAGATGTTGGTGATGTGGCACAGTATCCAGTATCTCTGTATTCTCTCGTATTAAAAAAACCAAACCAAAACAAAAAACCAAAACACAATAACCCTGTAATTATTGCATCATAGGATAATTAAGTCTGGAAGTGACCTTGGGATGGCATCTATTCTAGCTTCCACCTTCCATGTAGGTATACATGTATATTTCAGGATTAGTATTGTCACCATCATCATCAGTAGTTTCCATATAAGTAATGCATAAAAAAGTCTGATCTGTTGGGTCCCTCTAATACATCCTAAGAAGAGCATATATAGCTGTCAACACTTGATTAAATTTTGGACTTGGAGTACACTATTATTAGTGTTTTCTTACGCTGCACTGAGAAGGAAAGCATTTTACTATTTGGTTTGGATTTGGAATAAGAGAAAAATCAGAAATCAACTGTGAATTGCAATAAACTAGCCAGTTATTCTTCCAGTTTGTCACAATAAAACCAACCTCAAAAAAATAAAAAGCATTTAGTAGAGGCTAAACAGTTTAACACAACTTGAATTCTCCATTAGAAATCTCTATTAAAAAAGAGTTTCTTTTAGACCTTCAATACTGGACAATTAGGAAATGTAGATGAGGTAAAAGTTCAAGACATATTTTTAAAAAACCGTGTGCTTTATACAAGACCCTTTACAGATACTCCAGTGATGATTATACTTCTTGATCAGGGATATCTATTACAAAACAGAGGAGATTTTCTTAACCAAATGCAGGTACTTTATGAATCCTTGCCCTTTAGCAAAAATGTTTCCAGTTAAAATTTGTCAGGTGTTAAAGTTCTCTCTATTTTGCCTCATTCCCCAGTGAACACAATTCCCTTCACTACGTAAAATTATGTTGCTGTCATGGATTATGTCAACTTTAACCTTTATAACACACTTTCAGTTATAAGTTTTCACAAATAGAATTGAAAACAAAAGAGGGAGAAAATCTCTGAGCAAGTGTGGTAAAAGCCTAGTTACTAAATTGCTCCTTCTCATTCTGGTGAAATCTCACTTTATTATATTTTTCTCTTTCCTTATTACACTCTATATCTTTATTCTTTAACAGCATTTTTCCAGCAGACAAGTTTTTATTTCTAAAATTTTATCTTGCGCTGAAGGAATTTTAAACATGGGTTTTGGTTGGGTTTTTTTTTTTGCCCTTCCCCTCATGAGTATGTCTTCATGGTCATGATTTGGAATATTAAAGCTGTGTGACTGTAGGCTCTCTAGCACTACTGACATTTATTATGAATTTTCAACAAGGAAGTACAGTTCAAACTATTGTACAGTGGCAGTCCTTTTGACATATGTCTTGCAACCACAGATAAGTGCCTGTAAAATGTAATTCACACAGAACTACATGCATCTGGCACATTTATAACTATAAATCTTCGTCCTGCCTACACTCCCATAGATTAAAAATGCTTTTAGCAACAGCAATGTATTAAAATTCATATTTTTTGTAAACTTTATTACAGACAAGCAATCTGTTATGGCTGTTGACAGAATACGCAAGTCTGATTAACTGACATCTTCCTTGAACTGCAGTTGTTTATTAAAATACTTTTAAGGATAGAGATATGCAGCTATTTCTGAAAGCAGAAAAGAGTTTTATCTGTACAAGCTTTAATGGTAAAAAAAGCATTCTTGGAGGAACTCAACCCATATTACATTTCAGTTTCTTTTTCAGGCTACTTCAACTTTGAAATATTTGATCTTAAATTAGTTACCTCCCTGTTTTCCTGAAAATATAAAGCGGGTCTGTTTGTAATTATGTTAAAGAACTGAAATAAGATATCACAGTGAATCACTGCTTTCTTTTAACTCCAGAAAATCTGTCCTCAATTTCTGCATTTTTCCATTCATGAAAATAGTTCAGGATTCACTTTCACTCTTGATCTCCAGTGTATCAGAGAAGGCCATCATATAATATCAGTGAAATCATTCTGCAGTAGATGACAACATCAGTCTAGTTTGGAAATATTTTTAAAAGCAGGAATGACAAAAGTGCTCTGGGGAGTTGAATTCCCTTTTCAGCAAGTGTGTGTATGCTAAAAGTCTCCTATTAAACAAAAAACCAAACACAACACATAGAATCCCCAACAGAACCTAATAGCTGGAAACTGAAACTTAACTGATATAAATAAGAAATAAAGCACCCGTTTTTTGTGTACTGTGTTTTTCTGTAGTCTGCCATACATAAATAGTGCAAGAATGCCTTCAGCAGCAAGCATCCTATTTCAACAGTAGAAGCTATTGCTGATAACCCAGTGTCTACACTATAGCCATTCCGTGGAGCATTGCTTTGGACTGAATGTAGTGCAGTCCTGTGAACCGACTACCAGCTAGTGGCTGAAGTGCCTCAGGTGAACTCCTAGAGCTTATTTACTAATCCTGCTTAATTTAAAAATATCCAGTTTGTCTACTCTGAAGTCACCATGAGATGCAAACCAAAGCCAGACAAATTGGAACAACCGAGAGATTTTGATTCAAAATTGCATTCTGATCCAAACTTGGATGCTAAGGTGAGCACAGTCCAAGTTTCATGTAGTCTCCAAAGCATTTGATCTAATTTTCAAGTTTTGTGGTAAGAGAGACAAAAGGGATAGATGGAGTAGAGTAACCAAGTAGCATGATTACCTACCATTCTAAGCCTCCTCACCCACAGAGCAAGTATCTGCTTGATATGAACATCTTTGGGTAAAGTTCTTTGGCCTCTCTAAAGCAAGAGATCAGGTGATGCTATGTGCTACAGGTCTAAAACCTGAGAACACCTCTCATGCATGAAATGTAACTGCTTAGGTAGGGAAACCTGCTGCCATGCAGAAGTGTTTACAGGATCATGACATAGATAATAATTGTAAAGAATAATGTATTCACTGTAGCTATACATGATTAAAATATTATTCATCATGGCTGCTGTTATAATATACATGCTGGGAATTGTCAGAACAACCTGGAAAGCTACATTTGAAATATCATTTGGTGAACTGGCTAATAAAAACAGACTAATATAAAAATATTTTTAAAATCTACAGAAATTAAGTAATTCTATAATCTCTTCCACTGAAATTGAGATATACTTCTGAGGCTGATGCACATAAGCGTGGAGTGTGTTTTAAAATTTCACTTTAATATTTCTACTACCTTTTGTGAGTTTTGTTTTCATATAAATAGTATGTATGCAATGAGCTTCAGGAATGTAACTATATTGAGAGCATACTGTTGACACATAAAATATGGAGGTGGAAGAGGAGGATACCAGAACAGGTTGCAAAGACAGTTGTGATCAGCAGATAACTAACAGATCAGAAATATGAACACATTTTCATTTTCAGAGTCTGAAGGAGGTAGCTAGGAGGTGGGAATGGAATGGAATGGAATGGAATGGAATGGAATGGAATGGAATGGAATAGGAGTAGAATAGAATGGTTCAGTTAGGAAGGACCTACAAGGATCACGTAGTCACACTGTTTACAGGACCAAAAATAAGAAAAAAAAGCGATAAGGACTATGTACAGATAATATTTTTTTTGAAAATACAAAACTCCACATCACAGAATGATTAAAATGCTTGGATGCAAAGTATAAATCTGTATAACTTTGAATACAAGGAAGAAGTAATACAAAGGCAGTTCCTTAATTTAGCAGTAGAGATGCTAGTAATAATCTTACAAAGTTGTGCAGGGGAGTAGAGATTGATTCTGTACTACCTTCCTAGTATTTAACTAAATGCACTAGAGCAAAATAAATTAATGTTTAAAATGTCTTTGGCAGAAAACAATTGCAGAGGTTCAGACCAGCTGTAAGAAACGGAACTACAAAAGAGGTGTTGCAGACAAGATAATGTGAGACTGGCTGGACCACAGGTGTAAAAAATCTGAAATTAGGAGGAACTGTCAGAGAGGATATGGGGATTGAATATGGTGAGGAGATGGGCCTACAGCAAGGGGCGACAGGAACTGTGTGCTGTAGTGCAAAGAGAAATGGTGAGGGAAACATATCGAACAGGGTCAAAGAGGAGGTCAGACAGAGGAAGGAAGACAGATGATCAAATTAAAGCTGAAGAAAGACAAGCATATACTCAGCAATGTCAAAACAAACACAGTTATTTAAAAAGAAAAAAAAAAAGTTGACCAATGAATTACCCATGTGTTGTCAAATGTTCATGTGCGTGTGTCAGTCAGATAATCTGAGTAAATGAGCTGAATGAGGTGTATATAAGCAATGCTTTTATTTATCTTAATCCTCCAGGCACTATGCTGCTTGTAGAAGCCACATCCATTCAGTGTTCCAGCTCTGCATCTGGAGTTGTGCAGTATGAAAAATGAGTGAGCTTTGTGCAGGCTTAGCTAGGAGAGTCAGAGCAGAAAACCAAGCCAAAATTGCAGGGACTGAAACACTTGCCCTATGAGGAGAAGCTGGGGGTGCTGGGTTTGTTCATCCTAGAGAGGACACCTCAGAAGTCACCTAAGAGCACCCACTAGTGACTATGAAGAGGTCACTGGTCACTGAGGATGAAGGTGAGCTCCTGTCACCTGTGCAGGACAGTAGGAGCAGAAATGATGGACACAAATACAAATTTGAGATGCATTCTGAACCTAGAAGGAGGACCCTTTCTCGATGAGTGCAGATGGGCAGTGGCACAGGTTGCCCAGAGAGGTTGTGCTGTTTCTGTTCTTGCAGTTTTTTCAAATCCCAGAACAACCTGGTCAGATCTCATAGGAGAGTCTGCACTGAGCAAGAAGTTAGACTTCAGATCTTCTGAAGAGCCTTTGAACCTGAATAATCTTATATTAGTTTATGAACACATTCACACTACACCCAATAAACAAGTTGTTGCTTGGAAAAGTCCCTTCCTTGCCTCATTGCGAGCTGAATCATCCTTATTACCTGCGTATTTCAATAGGCACTTTCAATATAATGTACAGTTCTGCAGTGCATTAAATAATCTTGGTTTTTTCTTCCTTTTTTTTTTCATGATATAGTATATAGTATAGTTATTTCCAACCCAACCCAACCCTTTGGTGTATGTTTGTGAGCACTATAAATGACTATTGCAACTAGTAAATATAGAGTTGTTTAAAATGACCTGGTGTCTTCTGAGAATAAGACATTAATGTAACTCTACTCTAAAACATACAAAATTCAGCTTATTTTAATTTGCATAATTTGATAAAAAACTGCATAAATTAAAATTAACTTTCAGTGGGTTTAGTGCAAATTCATTTGTTTCTAGAAGTAATACCTGCTAGTTTACTTGGATGTATCAGACTGTGAAACGAAGAATGTGATAAAAAGCATCTTGATGTAAATTAAAGAGCATTGATTTTGAAAAATAATTGGGTTTTGATAAAAGCTATTTGAATTAGCAAAAATGCACTGCTTTGAATAAAAATCTGTTCATTTCCATGCAAATATGTTGCTTATCATACAAATGGCCTGTTTTCAGTGGCAGAGACATATATTCAGTTAAGGTATCTAAAGTGTCTATTTCTGGCAAAAATTATCCCCAAATATTTCAGGCTTTAGTAAAAAAGTTGAGAAAAAAATTAAATCTTCAAAATGTTATTACTGTATTTAATTGATAGTCTACAATTAAATAGTATTCTGTTGGAAAATACAGCTTATGATAAAATAAAACTTTTTGTACAAATGTATGACTAACTGAAAATTCAAAATGAAATTAAAAACCACAATTGCAACATTCTTGCAGTAGTATGGAAGCATTAACCCCAGCGCTTCCAGGGATACTGACTCTACCCCAGTCAGTTGAATCCAGATCATAGGATACGCTAGTCTTCCTGCACATGATCCTGGATAGTGATTTGTGACAGCAGTTCTGACATGTCAAAGATAGCAATACCATGGAATCACTGAAGAGAATTATAGAACTATTTAGGTTAGAAGAGATTTTGGAGATTATCTGGTCCAAACCCAACACAAAACTCAGATGTCTCACTATGCTGTGAGAAAACTTGTTCTTCTTCACCTTTTATCACAGTGTTAAATCTACTCTGTAAATGCACAGCTGCAAAGATGAGAAAAAAATCTCATCTTTTGCTGGTGCTGGAGCATCTCTCGTATGAAGAAGACTGAAAGAGTTGAGCTTGTTCAGCCTGGAGAAGAGAAGCCTCCAGGGAGACCTTACTGCAGCCTTCCAGTACCTAGAGAGGCCTGCAGGCAAGATGGAGATGGACTGTTTGCAAGGTCGTGTAAGGATAGGATGGGGAGTAACGGCCTTAAGCTGAAGAAGGGTACATTTAGATTTGTTCTAAGAAAAAAAAAATCTTCATTTTGAGGGCAGTGAGGCCCTCGCACAGGTATCCCAGAGGAGCTGTGGCTCCTCCCTCCTTGGCAATGTTCAAGGCCAGGTTGGAGGGGGCTTTGGGAAATGTGGTCTACTGGAGGGTGTCCCTGGTAGGTGAGGCTGCTTTTTCCCCAGCCTAAGGGAACTGCACCAGGTATTGGTGACTTGCAGAATGTGCTAAGAGCCACCATTCAAACTGGTACTGCAAAGTTGCTAAAATGTTTCATAGTTGTGCATCATGGCTAGTGCTGCTCCACCTGTGGCAGTGCCTATCTCTATGCCTTTTACCTTCTCTTCTGCTCCAACAGTTGGTCCTGCTTGCCACCCCTATTCACTACATTATCTGTTTGCTGCTGCTCCAGGTAATAGGGTGAACGGTCAAAGGTGAAAATCCTGAAATGCAGTCAGAACATTTTCTTGGTCAGAAGAAGGGGATGTGTCCAAGGAACCAGGGAGATGCAGTATATCTGTCCTACAAAAGTAGGAGCTGCTGCTTTTGTCATTCCAGTCAATGATAGAGGTACTTCATTGACCAAGTATTCTGCCACCTAAATAGCTTCAAATTAAAAGGTTTGAAAAGCTGGGAAAACACTAGAGACAATAATTAAGTCAGTAAGGAGATCTCCAAAGTAAGCCTAAGCTAGTGCCAGAAATACCAAATTCCAATTTTCATTCATATATGTCTATGAATATAGATAAATGTCTGTATTTATAAATATAGATTGCACTAGAGATCAAACTATTTGTCTAACAGACACTTACCTTGAAATAATGTAACTATCTAAATCTCATACTGGGCATCCTTCCCTGAAGCCCTTTGGGTAAATATGAGCACGGCTCCAAGCTCATAAGCATGTCCAAATATGGAAATACCAAAAATTAATACATGCAATAAATAGTCAATTTTGTGTAAACCTTGTAAAGTTCTTGTAAAAAAAAAAAGAAAAAAACAAAAAAAACCCCCAACCCAATCCACATCAAAACACACCAGCCCCTCACCCCCCAAAAAAACCAACCCACAAGCCTTAACAAAAACCCAAAAGACAGAAAGGGAGGACTTTTCTGTTTTTGATGTTTCCTGCAAACTGTGAATGTGAACATTCAAAAGTATGGAAAGTAGTGTGGTAAGACCATAATTTTAGTCCTTTCTTTGATGCTGGGGTTCTTTTTTTCAGCTTCCGCTTAAAAAAAAAGAAAAAAAAATCTAACATAAGGTGCGCTCATTTTGAAGTTTCCAGTCTCTCGTTAGGGTGATGTTCCTTCTGACTAAATTGAATACCTATTCTTCTCAAGAGGAATGGAACTTCAACTTCTTTAACTCACACCCTTAACACTAAACTCTTACATACAGAAATTGACTTTTGTTTTTCCATATAGTTTTTTTAGGATTTGTGTCATCGTTTTCACACAAACAAAATAAATATTTTGTTAATTAGATCTTCATCAGTAACAACACTTTCACCTACATTATTATTTTCTCAGATCTTACAGGTAGACATTTTTCTGTTTGACTTTTCCAGAAAGTAGCTGCAGTGCTGAGTTCTGTTCCTACCTGCTAATGCTGGTGTCCCCCATTTCTTGTAGATCTAAGCAAGTGTAGGAAGCAAAAATTGGAGAGATTTTTTTCTTCCTTCTTTGCTAATTTCCATAAAGAAGGTTATCCACTAACCTCAAAGGTGAAAATTAGCTTCTAATAACATGCTAACAACATTGTTAAGTGGAGCATAGAATAATCTGTAGGAAATTTTTAATGTGCATTTGGCAGTGGATTTTATTATCTGCCCCTCATAGGCAATCCTCACTATTGTCTGTCTTACTGTGGTTTTCAGGAAGACCCAACAATTTTGGCTAAAGGAACTGAAAACCACTGGGAGTAGTGTCCGCAGATAGAGTTTTTACCTCTTCTAAATGACTTGGTCTGAAAAACTGGTCAGCAGTACAAGACAGGAGTAGAAATCCTAGGAAGAATGTAATTCTCTTAAAATACAAGACTGAAGACGTGCATATTTTAAGAGAACTCTTGAATCCCTGCAATTATGACAAAAAATGTAAAAGAGGAAGTGCCAGCTTTGATTTAAAATAAAAGAATGCCATATTTGAGTTCAAATGTTTTTGAAATCAGGCCTAAAATAGAGTATTAACTGGAAATGTCTGAAAAGAATTTCAGTAAGATATTGGTAGAAGGGGGCATTTTTAATGCCAGAGCAGATAAACTGAAACTCCAACAATACATTTATGATTCATCATGTTCCTTTCAAATCTTTAACTTTTCTACTCTTTCCTCAGTCTCAGTATCACAACTTTCTATTTGTCAAGTAATAGGATCTTGTGTTTCCACAGTTTTTGGTTTGTTGTTTTTTTTTAACCTGTATTTTGGGGTTTAACTTTCCTAGCACCAGAAGTATGCCCCTACCACGCGAAAAAGCATTGACAGTATACGTATACATACTGAATGCTTTCCTGATGAAGGGTTTGACTCAGAGGATTTGAGAGCTCTGCTGAATGATTCCAGAGACTGTACCACTTCACTCTGTGTCCAGGTACATTTTGATTTCAAAAACACAACATTACTGTGATGTTGTCCAGATGAGAGTGCTCCCCCTCATTCAAAATTCACATTTCTAGGGCAAATTAATTTGTTCAGATGATGAACTATCATGACATTCCTACTCCCCTGCACGCTATTCCCACTCAGCATGTTGTGGAGCTGCTGTTACGTGATTTTGTCCATTGCTGTTTGGACAAATGGTCAGGAAGAAATGTTGCCAAATGCAAAAAAGAACTTTTAAAACTTCATCACATCAATTGTTTTTTCTTCTGCTAAGGTTTGGGGTTTTTTGGTTGGTTTTTTCCTTCTTTTTCTGTTCTTTCTTCTTTTGGGGAAGAAAAAACTGGGTGTTCTGTTTTCAGAATCCAGACATAGTCTGCAGCAATGTGTAACCCCCAGCAGAAACTCTGAAATTCCCATTTCCTACACCAGAGTCTGTCATTTTAGAACCTACCTGTTTTACCTCCAGTAGCATCTCATGTCAGACCAAGATGATTTACTTCTCAGCTGAAGGTTAGCTGTTGGTTTTGCATTGTCTTTTAGGAAGACCACATAACACTGAATAACTCCTTTGAAACCCTGGGTTACAAACACGGAAACATAGCATTCTATTAAATGGTCATTCGAAATAAAGCTTACTGAACTTTCAGCTTGACCCAGATCTTGGCAGGGACCAGGAGAGTATCACTTCAGTGAACTCAGTAGTGCTATGATGCTACAGGCCAGCTGAAGACGCTTACTGGGCCTTTCTGTGCTCATTACTCAGTTATTGAGCATTATGAAGAGCCCAAACACTAAATCAGTCATGCTCTTAATAGGTCAGCTCAAATATATTTTTCTCTCAGAAAAATAAAACAAAACAAAACTTGCTAATGCACAAAATTTGCCTTTTTTTTTTTCCTGTAAACAGCCCTTCCCGTTAAATTTGCTAAAATTAAGTAACAACCAGAATAAACATGACGATAATTGTTTAATTGGAACTTTACAATCTTGTAAATCCTAAACCAGATGCTGATAGTCTCAAATAAAATCTGAGCAAAGCGAATCCAAACGCACAGATCCAGTCTTTCCCTGGCCTCACATAAACTGCTCACTCCTTGCTTTCTGTTCTCCGATACCACTGAGTAAATAATTTCAAATATTTCCAGATGAAGTAGAATATGAACTGCTTCACTCTTGTTAAAATAAGCTTTTAAATCCCTTTGATTCAAACACTGTGTCAATGCTGCAGCCATTCTCTAAAAAACCTGAAGTTGCTTGGGAAGATGCCGGTATTGTCTCATTACCATCCGATCCTTTGTCATAGTACCTGTTTTAAAGATTGTGAAGAGAGAAGGGAATGTTACCCCTTCTGATTCAGTGCCTTTCCACAGCTCTAACAGAGAGCCAGTGTTGGACAAGTTTGCCTCTTAAGGCTTTATCTGTAAAATATTCCCACCGTGGACAGAATTAGCCCTTTCAGTCTTACAGTACAGACTGGGGGATGACCTGCTGGAGAAGAGCTCTGTGGAGAAAGAGCTGGGGGTCCTGGTTGATGACAGGTTGGCTATGAGCCAGCAGTGTGCACTGGTGGCTAAGAGAGCCAATGGGATCCTGGGGTGCATCAGGAAGAATGTGTCCAGCAGGTCAAAGGAGGTGATCCTCCCCCTCTACTCTGCCTTGGTCAGGCCCCACCTGGAGTATTGTGTCCAAGTCTGGGCTCCCTGGTATAAAAAAGACAGGGACCTCCTGGAGAGAGTCCAGAGAAGGGCTACGAAGATGATTAAGGGCCTGGAACATCTCCCATATGAGGACAGGCTGAGTGAGCTGGGACTGTTCAGTCTAGAGAAAAGAAGACTTAGGGGGGACCTAATTAGTGTTTATAAATATCTTAGGCATGGGACGAAGGGCGAATTGGCCAGCCCCTTTTCAGTGGTCTGTGGGGACAGGACTAGGGGCAATGGCTGCATATTGGAGCACAGGAAGTTCCGCACCAACATGCGGAAGAACTTTTTCACAGTGAGGGTGACAGAGCCCTGGGACAGGCTGCCCAGGGAGGTGGTGGTGTCTCCTCTGGAGAGATTCAAGCCTCGTCTGGACGCCTATCTGTGCAATATGAGCTAGGGAGCCTGCTTTGGCAGGGGGGTTGGGCCCAATGATCTCTCGAGGTCCCTTCCAACCCCTAGGATTCTGTGATTCTGTGATTTTAGGGAAAAAAAAAACAAACCTTATTTGTACTGCTGCATATCAGCTGGTTCTCCTGGTCATCTTGCATAAGAAAAATGTGATGCAATCCCCAAACTGTAGCATAATCTTAATAGCATTCATATTTTTATGCTGAATTAAAAATCTTTAACTCACATTACTGCAATCAAGCTTCAGTCAAACCACATACTGGGCATGATGCAGGTTCCCCCATCCCTTGTCTGTGCTTGACTGCTAATCTGAAATTTCTAATTGCATTCTTATGATCTTGCTTCCTGACAGCTACATAACATGAAGGAGGAAAGCTAGATGGAAGGCTAATTATGAACTAAGGCAGTCAGGAGGGAGAGAGAGAGGAGGATTATTTTATTTTTTAATCAATATTATATTTTCTCTTGCACCACCCCCAGTAGATTGTGTCTTAATGAGATTCAGTCCTAAGTAATGCACATCTAGCCAAATTAAAGGTCAGATCCTGCCTGTCTAGGGCATGTGAATCATGACAATGTCTTTGAGATGCCTTTTCTTCCTCCCCTGCTTTTCCATAGAACAGCAAAGGCCAGGAAGAACATAAGTTCCTTTAGTAGAAGAGAGGAGAGTTTGCTTTTTTCCTAATTTCCTACAATGCATATAATTCAAAGGGGTCGAAAGAAGACTAGCCATGTTATCTGTTCTGATTTTACTATGATTTCCTGACTACCACTTCAATCTTTTCTAAGGAACTATGTCATATATTTCTGCTCTTAGCCACACTCTATCCATTATCTTCCAACACGATTCAACACTACTCACACTGCCCTCATATTTCATATATTTTTGTATAACCTTCAATTCTGCTCCAGTGCATGAAACATATATTTAGCATCATGGTATAGAAGCAGTGTTTTTGTGGGTCACAACTCAGCCTATGTTGTTTCTCAGACACTTTCAAAACATACACATACAAAAACCCAGTTGCATCAACAGGCCCCAGGAATACCATATGTGGGAACAGAGTTTACTCAGGTCAAGTTCTATGCCATGTAGATAGACCATCTGTTCCAGTGATAGAGTGCTTGAGAGAATAATACACATATATTCTATGCAAACTGGATTAATCTAAGACATAAACTAATGATAACTTACTTTAAGATCTGCATTAACCTCAATATAGTACTGTTTCACTTTTTTTCCATTGTAAAATTTCAGGAATCTTGGGTTTAAAAGTGTTAAAAAATAAATTACTAGTATATAATATATTTCTGGAATTTAAATATCTTGTTTTTTCTGGTTTCTTCTCCTGATGTACCATTGTACACCATAATCTGGTTGTATCAGGTTCAACATTCTAGAAACCTACACAATTGTTCTTGATGGTTATAATGAGGCTAGAACAAGAGGTAGAGGCCTGGATTCACAAGTCACATGACAGAAGATTTTTAAGAGCTCTCCCAGGCTAAGAATCTGTGTAGGTAATGTCATCAGAAGCAAGAGAGGTTTATAGCAAAAACCAAATGAGAACAGTGACAAGAAAGCAGAAGCAGAACAGCAGGTGCCAGAAATCACAATTAAGCAGGCAAGAGACAGAACAAAGGAACAAGCCACAGCAGCACACAAAGTAGCCAAGAATAATCCGTGCAAAGGACTCATATATACTGCTAAGGGACACTAATGAGTCTCCCTGATCAATAGTACACATTTCTGCTGGCCCTATCAACATCTTGGTATCTCAGGTCAGCAGGAGTTTGAATAAGAGCAGGTGGTCTACTGCAGGGCCCCATGACTGAGATATACCTAAAAAGGAGACTATTGTTAATACTGACATCTGTTACATAAATTCAAACATCTTTCCCACTTCCTTTTTAAGTCAGTAATAATTGATATCAATAAGGATAAGTTGGGATCCCAAGATGGCAAGCTAAACCTAAATCTATATAAAACAGTTTGCTGATTTTGGTAACTCAGGAAGGGAGGGGATCCTTAACCGCTTCATATCGGATGAGAATTAATATAAATAAGCAGCTTTTTTTTTTTCCCTTCAGCATATTAAATGTCAAGTAGATAATGAAAAATAATTCTACTACTATCTGTAAAAAAATGACAGTGTAGATGTGGATTTTCTTGAACTTTTACTAGTACACAGCTATTGACCACTGCTAAAGAGAGTGCATTCGACTTGTTTACTGAAATTTTAGCTAAAGTTAAGATCGTTTAGGTCTTGCTCAAGAAATTCTGCAAAATTCACAGGAGATTAGTTGTGTTCTATTTTTGTCTCTTGCATTTAACACCTCCATTTGTTCACACTTTACTTAGCTTCATTGCCACCCTCTCATCTCCTGAGAACATTCAGGATCACAGTTTCAGTGGCACAACAGGGATCAAGCAAGGTACAGAAATGAAAGAAGGCTACTCCCCAGCCCGGTTCACTTCATTCTCTGTTGTCCCTGGTTTTGCCAACTGAATAACCATCTGCCCAGACAGTAGTTAATTTACTGGGATCTAAAAGTAGAAAGTAACCATCATTATTTCAGACTTCTATTTAGAAACTGCAACTACAATGATAAGGAAGCATTACTCCAAACTGGGCAGTGTTACAGATCTCCTCTGAGCAGATGGGCTGCAAAACAGCAAAGTTTGCATGGACCAGCTGCAGGCTTTCATAACGAACACAAGCTGCTGATAGCAGTCTAGACAGGCACAACAGCTAGAAAACACATTTCCATAATATAATAGCCTGTTGTAGAAATGAAGCTTGCTCCTTGGCATTCCGACTAAAATCTATGTTCTTTTTAATAGAGCTAAATTGCTATACACTCCTCTGCCAGCCTGTGCTAGTTAACACAAAATAGATGCAAAGTGCTACTAAGGTAACTTGCTAGGAATCAAATACCACAAACAGATTTTTTAATTTTTTTTTTTTGCTTGCTTGTTTGTTTGCCCAAAGGAGGCTGCAGCTTTCTCAAAATCAAATTGTTAATGAGGAAAGAAGTCTGAGAAAAATCCAAATGTCATACACTGATCAGTTAAAACCAAGAACATTTTGTGGGTTTTAACTGGTGCAAAGTACTTAGTATTGGAACATCACAAATTTTAAGACAGAATTTTCCTATCAGTGCTTTGTCTTACAAAAACTGTGAGTCACTTGTAGTTTAGGGGTGTTTTCAGAATTTTTTTCCCGTTGTTTTCTTTTATCCCATATGGCCAGCAGAAATTGCCCGTCTCTCAGCAGCATGTTGGAGATGCTAGCATATATTTCCCTCTGCTAGAAATACAACTTCAGTACCATTACATCAGAAATGCAAGTCTGGATGTATTAGAAAAGATAAAAAGTAGGGATATCAAAAACATCAGTAGAGACGTTACTCTTAGCAGTGTGATACTCAAAATGTAGCTTAATATTAGATCTGATTTTAAATGAAACGTAGCAGGACAATTTATTTATTGTAATTCAGAGAACTAAGGTAAGATTAAAGGTATCTTAACGAAATGTTTTACCTCTTTTGAAGCAAATATATTCAGAATTATAATTTTTAGAAAAAAATTATTAGAATTTTACAGAGTTGAGTAGTCTCTGAATTTCACTGCATCTTTGATATATCAGTCTGATTTTTTTCACCCTCCGCAAACCTCCCATCATTGTATAACTTATAACTAAAGGGAGAGTTTACAAGGGGTTTGTAGTTCTATTACAAGTTATTTTTTTTATTCAGAGGTAAAGCAAACAGAGATAACTCTGGTGTGAATATTCTCCAGATCTTCCAGTGCAGAAAAGAGACATCATGGCTAAAAGAAAACATACAATTGCTGTGTAGGAACATGCTTCCTATTTTCTCCACCTGTAGATATATTCAGGTTGTATCTTAACTCCTTGTTTGTATTTATTTTGTGATGTTTCAGGTAACTGAGTTAATTATTTAATAAAAGATACTTAGAATAACTGAATCATAAATGCTACATACTCCATGTTTCTTGCATGTAGAAACTCCCTTTGGAGCTGCTCATGCTTTTGACTTCATGCGGTGTGCTGGCTGTGTCTTGTGGCTTTGAGTCATGCAGAGGTTTTTATGTGGAAGCGTGACATCAGGTATGTTAGCTAGCCCTCCACCCCACCTCACCCTCTGTGCTCTATGCCTTCTTACCAGAGTATCTAGACCAAAATGCACATGCATTCTCTAGCTTTGCTCCAAGCTGACATGGTATCTGTGGGTACTAGACATGTAATTTGTTAATGTAACTTCTCTCTAGTCCAAAGACTGAAATAATCAAAACATCCGAGGCTATGAATCAAACCCTTAGGTCCTGTTTTTAAACTTCAGACAACCAGACATTAATATTAAGAGAGAAAATTGAAAAGGACTGTATATATGTTAGTGATAATATATTGCTGCAGTAATGAACCAGTTAATTTAGCATTTTGCCAGAGTTTCCAATCAAGTTACATCCAGTCCTCTTAGCATATTCGGTATTAGAGAACACCTCATGTATTTTTTTCACATTAAATAAAGAAAAGGGAAATAAGCAAAAAGCATTCCTGAAGTAGTTACATCATTACAGTCTAGATTTTCTCCAGGTCCTGTGGTACCAAAACAGGCTAATTTTAAAGTGGATTATACAAAAAAATATTAAAACTTTCTCTCCAGATAGCTTTGCAAAGTAGAAGAGAGAAAATACTACTGGTAAAAATAGTGTGAAACAATGTTTTAATAACACCAGATGAGAAGATTACTGTTGGGCAATCATAAAGTCTTTGTATTTTTGTAAAAAGAGGATAAAGAAATGCAACAAAACCCTCCTCAAATTGAATTAAAAACAAACAAAAAATACCTATCAAAAGCTAAACCTCATAAGTAATGCAGTCCTTTGTTCTCCTTTGTTCATTAAGTGATGACTTTTGCTTTTAGGAGTTTTTATTTTTATTGTGTGCATTTAATATTGGACAGATATGTGACTAATTCCGTGGCTATCACAGAAGTATCCTGACTGGTAGAAATAAGAAAAGTTCCTAGACTCTGTGGAAGGAAATTAATTGCTACAAAGATCACACAAACAGATTTATATGTATATAACTTGTTAGTGTCCTATTAACATAAATTATACTTCAGGTTTTGTTTTTTTCCTCTTGTTTTTTCTTTTTTTTGTTTTGCTTGCAGATGTTCTTCTATTCAGGCTAATCTAAAAATGATTCACTGTATGAACACACATTAATTTTATTGAGCTTTCCTGTAACAAAGCAAGGATTATCATCTGGTACTCCCTAGTTATATAACCAGGGATGAAGAGTTAAATAGGATGCAAGCACTTACCGTCTTTCAGATTTGTATAAACAAATCTAATAACTCCATGTTGTTAAATACGCTTCTGCAATGTTTTCAGCATCAATCACAGAGAAAGAAAGGAAGGGAATATCACTCATTTTAAATTTTAAGAATGAGTATAAATAATGCAATGCGAAGATTCCAGAGGCAAGCCCTCACATATTCCCTGCCTCTTCCCTCTTTGTTCTGTGTTGGATTTTTTCATACCTGAAAGAGGGAAGCTGTCACAACGAGGAAGTTTCTTACTTGTTTGGAAGATTGTTGAAGTCGATGGAGAGACTCCACTGTGCCTCAGTGAATCAGCCACTTACATGCTATGAGACTGATGTCTGACTTGCAGGAGTTTGCATCAATGTACCTGTGAGACAGGAAAAAAAAAGATCGTATAAGGAAGGAGAATGGAAACCTGCATAGTGAATTTCTTACCCCCAGCGTGGAATTGTCTGAGCGTGACTTGAACTTTGTCATTTTCTCAGTTGGCTATACTATGATACTGTAGTCCTTTTCTCATTTTAGATGAAACAGCTTTTAGCAAAAGAGAGGCAGCAGGATTCAGGGAAATTATGAATTTTTCCTATTCTAATCTGATCTGCTACGCTAAAAACACAGGAGCAACCACAGCTGGCTCTCCAGGAAGGTC
Organism: Zapornia atra; assembly: GCA_013400835.1. Lineage (NCBI taxonomy): Eukaryota > Metazoa > Chordata > Aves > Gruiformes > Rallidae > Zapornia > Zapornia atra. The sequence continues at coordinate 20,323 of VZTU01012780.1, read as the reverse complement.
TTAAATGCTTTTGTTTCTAGGCATTCTGTATTTAAGTACCCCATAGATGCCTTGCTGTTATTGAAGCATGGAAAAATGCCTGGGAGTTAAGTGACAAATGCAGTTAACCTGCCTGAAGTGAATTATTCCTAAAACTCAGGGTAATAATAAATGTTTTTTCACTTGCTTTATTTTCTAACAGATGTTGTTGTTTGAATTGTGTGTTTGACTCTACTTACTTTAATTAGGCGTAACTCTCCATCTGAGTCCCCCAGGTCAGTGTTTTATATCTAACATTTTTTCTGTCATATTGTTGGTTTTCAGCCACCGATGTACTGCAGTCAGTTTATTCACATTCAGTGCTCATTTGCCATAAGCCAGCAATTCTGTTTCATTAGCAGACCTTACCCCTGACAAACTAACAGCTGTGGCACTCTTAGTCCTCAGAGCACCTGTGACTGGGTTTCTACATGCCTGGAAATGATTGTACATGTTTTTCCTTTTTAGCTCTATAAATACAGATCTGGCTGCCTGTGGAAGTAGCAGCACTGGCACACGTGTGAATTCACTTGCTTGTAGGACAAATGCATCATTCTAGGAATGTTTTTCTTGGAAATATGGTTAAGCTACTATATGTAACTACACATCTTCCCACTCGGAAGATTGCCTGAAGACTTACTACTGAATATTTGTTCATCGGTTTTGGTTCCTTACAAACAAGCAAACATGTTTTTATATGCACTGTTTCCTGATTGGTTACATGTGAGATCATTACAGAAGTGTGTGACAGAGTGATAGAGTAAATCAGAAGATGAGTCAGGCTGTTTTGAAAACAGAAATAGGTGCCTCAGCATGGTGGTCTTTTAGGAGTAGGCTAAAGTCTAGGTGTCTGAAATGTCCGTAGGTAGAATAGTTTAGAAAAGGAAGATATTTGTGATTAAGGGAGTGAAGAGTATTAGCACTAGAAAAACTCTTGTATCAGACAATATGAAAGAAGTAAGAATTTCTGGAAATTAACTAAAAAAAAGAAGATAAGCTATTGGATATTTTTTGACTTGTATTTAACTGATAAATATGGGGGTTTAGATGAGACAACATAAGTGACTTAAAATGTGTCATTTGAGGTAGCAAATAACATTAGTAGGGTCACTAATAATAAAAACTAGTACTGCCTCTAGAAAGGATGTGGAGAGCTCAGTAACTACTGAACTGGAGCTATTCTGGGGTCAGTGGATACTAGTTTGTGATATATCTTAGTTCATAACTTTGTAGTTCTGATGCCTGTCTGATATTTAGTACAGGAAAGAAAAGTCAATATCCTTCACCAGCAATGATGTGAGTCATACTCTTTATTGGAGGAGTCAGTGCTGTGTGGGAGTGGGAACTAAATGAATGTTTATATGTGGAAAAACAATTTTGTTCTTCAAACCTGAAATATGTGCTCTTTCAGAAGCCAGTTAGAGGTGGCATTTTAAAGTATTTTTGTTTTCTATACAAAGCCTCTATGAAATGACATTTATGTGTCAGAGATCATCAAATGGTACCATTTCATTGCAAACTGTTTTTTTTTTCTTTAACCATAAAAGCAAAGGCCTTTTAGATCAAAGCTTTTAAGAGACACTGTGACAGATAACAGAGAACAATCTTTCTCCCTAATGTTCTATATTTAAAGACACTCACTGTAAAACTTCCTAGAAGGCTGAGATTTTTGGACAAAACTGATTAACTTTATAACTTTAGAAGCTGTTCTAATATAGATAAAATGGTTGTCATATAGTTGATGTAAAGTATGTTAAAAAAAGTAAGTATGCTGACAAAATGGTCAACCTCCTCACTACCTATTTGTTCACCACAAATTTCCGAATCCTTTATACGAAGCTGCCTGCTACACCTAGACACAACTAGAAAAAATCTTGTTTGAAACAATAAATTAAGGGTCACTACATGTTACATAAAACCTTGCTAATTTGACTTTTGTTTTACTACTCACAGTGTGGGGTTTTGTACAATAGTTTTAATATGTAAAAGAAAATTTCTGAAATCTTTGTATATGCAATGGAAGGGTTGTAATTGCTACAGCTTGTAACTTCTTAGGTTACTTGTGGTTAAGAAGGACGGGTTTTATTTTGTAGCTTGAACAAAAAGCTAGTTGTTTAAGCAGATATATTTCTTGTATATAAAGCATGGACGACTGACACGAGACTTAAAGAAAGGGATTGTGATAGTTCTAGAGCTGGTCCATATATGGAATGAATTATAGAGGAAGTTTAGGAACATTCTGCATAAAAGATTTCCCCTCCATTGGGAAGGTGATGAGGTTACTGTATTCAGCCTCCTAATGGTGCTATAGACATGGCAGGAGTTCTTTTCAGAGATGACAGCAAAAGGGCAAGAGACAATGGCCACATATTGCAACAAGGAAAATTCTGAATAGATGTAAAGGAAAACACCCTTCATAATGGTGGTTGACCATTAGAACAGGCTCCTTAGAAAAGTTGCAGAACCGTTATCATTGGAGGTACTCAACAGTAAAGTGGTTTTAACACTGAGAAACTGCTGAAACGTTGAGGCTGACCCTTCTCTGAGTGGAAGGGTTGGATCAGGTGATATTCAGAGGTTTCTTTCTACCAAAATTATTATATGACTATACATTACTTCATCTGAGATCTCAGAGACAACCTTCACTAGACAGATTACCCATCCTCTCACTGCTAGAGGGGATTTACTGTTATTATCTGATTCGTCCAATAAGACACACCTGATTCCTCACTCTTACAAACCTGTTTGCAGGACCCCAGACTCTTAGGACTCAGGATGATCTCTGCTTAGGCCAGCTGTTTCTACCCAAGGAACCTGGCTGTGAGCCAGGAACTGAGGAAACCACTATGACAGTCAAATCAACACTTCCAGATATGCTTATGGCTCCTTTGACCATGGCTTCTGGCAGTGTTGTGCTGGCTGTGTCTCATCTGCTGTTGGGCCTGCTGGGCCATGGGCTGGATTGCTGGAGAACAGCTGGGCAGAAAGCAGTGTGTGTCACTGTTAGGTACTGTGCCTGTACTGTGTACAGCCCCACCTCCACCAGAGAGCACTGATTGTCCTGTTTCCCAAAGTCACTAATGATAATGTCTCCCTTTTGCAGAGGCTTTTTCACTGAATTCATGCTCACACAGCCCCTGTTCAAGTTTTTCCTGATTATTTTCCAAAAGTTTTTTCTGATTATTTTATTTTTTAAAAAATGTATCTTCTGCTGCTTCAGTTATTAAACTGAAGCATACCAACAGCCCAATATCATTAGCATTGACTTACATATTGTGTTTGTAATGAAGTAATCTTTATACAGCAAGCACCAAAACAGAATATTTTGTTTCTTTTACTTTTCACCATGGCTTTCTGGAAAGGAGGTCTCTGATTCTTTAGTGCTAGCAAGAGGTGACAAATGCACATGGTGAAAATGATCATTTCTTCAGATAAAACTAACTTGGTTTGGGTGCTGTGTTCTCAAAAAAAACCTCCCCAAACCCCCAAAAAACCCAAACCCAGCACTAAAAGCTCTAAAACCAAAGCCCTTCTTAAAGTAAGAACGTCATTACATATAGTATCTATGGCTTTTAGTAGCAACTGCTCTCTGACTTCCAGAGAGACTGCATCTAAAAAATGTGAAGGCACCCTGTGAAGGCTTCACAACCAGTTGAAGTTAGGCTGTAGACACTGGAATTTGTTTTGCAGTATAGCTATAACTGTACCTTTCTGTTCAGCATTTTGCTACTGCACTGGTTAAGTTATAGATGCATACAAGAATTCTGTCTTGGCATTTTAGAGTTCACCATAGAGTTAGTCTTAATTGTTCATGAGATTTATTCTCTCCTTCCAAACCTAATTTTCCCTGGCACCTTCTGGAGTTAGCACAGAGAAAAGTGCCTATTCTGACATCCTCCAGAGGAGCTTCTCTCTCCACTGATTACAGTAAGAGCCTGAGATTATCCAACCTTGGCTAAACTTAGCTTTTGCAAATACTCACCTCCATTTATATTCACAAATTAAATTATTCAGAGACATCCCTTTAAAGAAAAAAAAAGCCAACACATTTTATAACCTCTTTTGACACTGAATTACACAGACTCTGCTAAGCATGAAGGAGTTGGCCCATATGTGGTTAGCATAGAATTTGCTTATGCATGAACTTGAGTATCTTGGTAAATAGTGGGCATGGTCTGGACTGGATTAAAGAAATGTTTAGTCAGAAAATGTCCAGCAATTGACATCAGGTTTCTGATTGAGTCTGTGAAGGTCAAGATCAGTTCTCTGTCTCACTTCCAATGAAAGAATGGTGAGACCCAGATAGAAAGTTATGTATCATTCAAGTCTTTTAGTATTGAACTACTTAGGCCCCTAAGACTTTCTTTGATGGCTCAGATACTTAGAAGCTTATAATTGTTAAAGTGTAATTTAAAGTTCTTTATCATTTTGGTGGGGGGGGCTAAAGATAACATTTCTTAAATATCAAACCACTAAAATTATCTGATAAAAGTGTGAGATTATGCTAGTCCCCTTAGTCATAGTATGAGGAATTTCCTGTTTCTACTGATTAATGATGATTTACACTGCTAAGTATGGCAGTCTGAATTAGGACAAACACGCTAAAAAAAAAGATAACTCAGTTTCTCAGCAAGAAATATTTGGCTGTTCTGTTTTGTACACAAGCATTCACAGCCTTGAGAGCTGCTTATGGTTTCTATAGGGAATGCTGTGGGCATGGTTAGTTTTGTCTCTGGTATTGAGATGGAACTGGCCTTAGTAGTGACGTTAATATAGTATGATTAATAAAAACGAGAGAAAACAAATGCAAGGAAAGATAGGGAAGATCAGAAGCAATTAAGAAGAAAAGTGATAAAGTAGAAAGCACTAGAAGAGCTGGCAGGAAGAAATGCCCAGGTTTGGAAGCAGGGTTATTCTTCTCCATTTCCTAGGCCATCACATTTTCCTATACAAACATTCAACCAACAGTGCACACCTAATTTTTTCATAAATTTTTAACTATTTTATGCTGAGAGCACGCAGGGAGAAATTCAGTCTATAATGGCAAATCAGATTAAAACCACCACCTTCCAGTGAGGTTTCTCCTGACTGTTAGAACTGCTGTACACATGGAACTGCTGGCAATAAAACGTCGAGAGAGAAACTTGAAAGATCCTCGATTTAATAAGGAAAAAAAGATGTGGCCTTTGGGTTGTTTTTATATTTCTTAGAGACAATGTTCTGCACTGTTACACATTCTAATTG
>VZTU01012777.1:0-54561 GCA_013400835.1 Zapornia atra | reverse complement strand
CTTGGCTTGCCTTGCCTTGCCTTGCAGTCCCCTCCCTTCTCTTCCCTTCTTTTCAAATTTTTGTCTTGAGATCATTACATTTAATAGCCATGCTCGACTGTATAAATCAACTCTTTCCTGTCCCTTTCTTGCTGCTATTTTAATGACTTCCAGAACTTTGGTGACTCGGGTCTCAATTCATTCACGGAAGCTGACTCCTGTGAGCTTCTTCAGCAATACAATTACGAGTGCCAGCCCCTTTAAGCTGCTCCAGAATAGAGTCTGCTTCTGCATGAGGGAAACCTCTGCTGTTTATTTGCTTTGCAATCATTCCATTTTCATGTCTCCAGTTAGGATATAAAGCTAAATCCTAGCTGCCAGCCTGGAGTCTCTAGATTGGATATCATTAGTTAAATCTAAGAAATGGCATTTATTCTATGATTAACAGCAAAATTTGTCTGGCCTTTTGCTTATGGTATTGTACAGAATCACAGAATTGTAGGGGTTGGAAGGGACCTCAAGAGATCATTGGGTCCAACCACCCTGCCAAAGCAGGTTCCCTAGGACAGGTCGCACAGGTAGGCATCCAGATGGGTCTTGAATATCTCCAGAGATGGAGAGTCCACAACACCCCTGGGCAGCCTGTCCCCAGGGCTCTGTCACCCTCACTGTGAAAAAGTTCTTGCTCATATTGGTGCATGACTTTTACAAAAGCATCTCCTCCCCCATTTTCAAAATCATCTTTCAAATTGTCCAGATGATGATTTATGGTCCAGATAAGTTGGAGAAGCATGGATCTTTCATAGGTCTGCTAGTCGAAAGCAGACATCTCATGTATCCTTAGGAATATCAAATGTAGTACACACCTGCACTTAAAAAAGAGAGATAAACCCAGAATATACATGTTGAAAGAATTTAAATAGTTTATAGTTAAACAAGTAGAATTTCAAATCTAGAAAGTAAAACCTCAGAAAAATCTCATCTAAGGCTAATTATTAGTTTTATCCTGTTCATAGACTTTTCTTTAAAGCATAACTTTTGCTGAAGCAAGTCTTTCCAGCTGCTTTCAATCCTTTTCTTTGTTGTGATGTATTGGCCCCACCTAGTGAATCATTAATGAATTCTTAAAATTCTGTACACCAGGAGAGACATAAGCAAATGAGGGGTTTTTTGTGGGTTTTTTTTTCGTTTTTTCTTTTCTGGTCTTTATCTTTTGTTTCTCCTCCTAAAGACCTTGGTGACTCTTGATTTCACCGGGGTCATATGTAAAATATGCTGGTGGATGTCAAATCAGAAACAGGCCCCATGGCTGTTCTCACATGTCTCAAGATTAGCTATAACCCTCAGCAGTTTTAGCAGTGGAGAATGATTCAGAGTACAGGGAGCATCACATCAGTACAAGTTTTGGAGCACAGAAGAGAGAAAGAATATTTCTGTGTTTTCCAAAGCTGTCAAAGTGAAAAATATAGTAATGTGTTAAATATATCACATCACTAGGTAGTTATGCCATAATCAGTGCACTGAAATACTGTTGAGAGGCAAAGTAGTATGAGCAAGCTTAACAGTACTGGTCTGGATTCTTGGTTGGAATAAATCGGAACAAGTTTGAATGATTTAGAACAAGCTGCTTTGGCTTGAGGCATTGCTTTTATGCATCTGGGAGCACCGCTTGCTAAGACTTGAAGGAAAGGTCTTGCTGATAGCAAATAATTGTTTCTGCTGTTCTACCCAAACAGTTTATATACTCTTTGAAGAGTTTAAAACAGCATGGGCTTGAATTTAATTTAACTTAAATTTAAACTGAACAATTGATCGTTTTTTACTCTGATTTAATTTTGTGTGGCAGCAGAATAGCTTAGAACATATCCTAAACATCAAACTCCTGAAAACACATGAAGTTGCTTTTAAGGGACCTAGCTTTACAGACTGAAGTACTTAGGTTAGAAAGCTTGTTTTCTTGGCTTGTCTGTGTGGTCCTTTAGGAGGAAGTTGGTACAAAATAAGTTTTGAAATCACTAATGAATTACCTTCACTAAAGGATGAAGAACAGGGGTCTGCAGCTGTGAGCTACATATCTCAGCAGTGTAGGTGAGATTTGGGCTTCTCCTGGGAGATCCAGCAAGGACATGTCTGCTTGTGCACCACTTGTATATCAAACTGCGTACCACTAATGGCATGTGCACTCATATCTTACAAATGGGCAGTTTTGCCTGCACTGCTTTTCCACAGGCAGCACGTTCATGTGGGATGCTGAACAGCTCAGAAATGTAGGCAATTGCTAAGGAACCCTGTGCCGTGTCCTTGCACCCTCACAGCTTGCTTGAGTAACGTCTCTAGATTTCTTAGACAGGGAGGACAAAAGGCACACTGACTATGGAGAGAGCCCACGGAAATTAATCTAATTGAATCACTTAAAAAACGTACCAAAGCTTGCCTGCTGTCATACCTGCTGCCACCAGTATCTGTTCATTTCATTTAGGAAATCATAATTAGGCAAGACTTGGAAAGACAGGATGATTGGAGTTGTAAGAGACCTCTGGAGGTCATCTGGTTCAACACACCTGCTCAACCTTAGTTTGTTACACTTCGTTCCATGTTCTGGCTGCTAGTAGAACTATGAAAATGAACATGTGGATGCAGCTGAAGAGAGCTAGGCCTAGCTTGGAGACATCCAGTAACAAGAAGAAGGATTCCTGGTGGGAGAATGCCACAAGGATTTATTTAAATGAGAGTTCCTTTCCTTCCCCTCACTGTCCTACACTGGGGTGGAGTTGCCTCAAAGCAGGGGTGAGCATAGCTCCCCTACTTTGGTCATGTGAGACATATAGAATGTGCTGCTAAACAGGGGCCCCAGGCCAGGCTGGGGCTGGATCTGGCCTTATCTTTTGTAATGTGGTCCCTGCAATGTAACTATAAGATGTTATACCAAAAAGCTAAGGTAAGTCACAAACTTGGCTTTTTGGTTATAAACACAAACATATTTTTAAATTACAAAATTCAAATACTTCAGTAAGACTCTTCCAGTGTTTCAATAATTAAATAGTTTTGAATTTTATTTTATTAATTTGTATTTTCCAGTGTAGGCCAAAGATAATGTTTATATATCAAATTTTCCTCTGGGATGAGATTCACTCTAATTCCATTTATGGATAATCACCCATTTATTATGAATCGCTACTTCAAATTCTACAACACTTTTTAGAATCTCTTATTTCCATAACTGTGATCTTAGACATAAATCTCATTTTTTACTGTAATACAAAGTAAAATAGAAGACTTGGCTTTCATGCTTGTTAAGAAAGTGTTGATCTCTTGTTCATAATCCAAACCCAAAGAGAGAATGAAAATAAACTATTTAGTATTCAAAGACATACTTCTTAAAAGATCTTGTGGGATATGAATGCCTTAGTTAGTAGTTTAGCCCATGTCTGGCCTTGCAGGACACAGGGTTGCAGATGAGGTGTGGGGACGTGTGTGACAGGTTTTTTCAGCTGCTCACCAACCAAGTGACAGTCCACACATTGCCTCAAAGAAGAGAATAAGGTGGCGTGCCTTGGGCTTTCTGCTTTGAAATTTTGAATTGGGGCCTACTGTGGTGTTTGCATGGTGCCTTGTGGTGGGGGAATTGGTGGAGTGGTGCTCTGATGGTGATGCCTTGTGGTGAAGGATGTGGCATTTGGTACCCTGCGCCAGGAGTCCTCATGGTGGAGGGCAATACATCCTCCATTCCCATCCAGGAATCTCATACTTTTGATTTGGAAAAAACATTTTGAGCATATGCTTCACTGGGTAAAAATCTGGCTGCATGGCTGGGCCTGAAGAGGTGAATGGAGTTAAATCCAGCTGGTGGATTGTCGCAAGTGGTGTGCCTCAGGGCTCAGTATTGGGGCCAGTTCTCTTTAATATTTTATCAATGATCTGGGTGAGGGTTTGAATGTACCCTGAGTAAGTTGACACATGACACGAAGTTGGGTAGGAGTATTGGTCTGCCTGAGGGTAAGAAGGATCTACAGAGGGATATAGACAGTCCTAATTAATGGGTCAATGCCAGCTGTATGAAGTTCAGAAACGGTCAGTGCTGGGTCCTGCACTTGAGTCACAACAACCCCATGCAACACTACAGGCTTTGGGAAGAGAGGCTGGAAGCCTGGCAGGAAAGGACCTGAGGGTATTGGTCAATAGCCAGCTGAGCATGAGCCAGCAGTGTGCCCAAGTGGCCAAGAAGGCCAATGGCACCCTGGCTTGTACCAGAAATTGTGTGGCCAGCAGAAGTAGGGAGGTGATGATGCCCCTGTAGTTAGGACTGTTGAAGTTGCTCACCTCGAGTTCTGTGTTCAGTTCACTACAAGAAAGACTTTAGGTACTGGAGCATGTCCAGTGAAAGTCAATGGAGATGAAGAAGGGTCTAGGGCACAAGTCTTATGAGGAGCAGCTGAGGGAACTGGGGTTGTTTAGCCTGGAGAAAAGAAGGCTGAGGGGAGACCTTATGGCTCTCTACAACTACCTGAAAGGAATTTGTAGCCAGGTGGGTGTTGGTCTCCTCTTTCAGGTAACAAGTGATAGAAGAAGAGGAAATGTCCTTAAGTTGCATCAGGGGAGGTTTAGATTGGATATTGGGAAATATTTCTTCATTGTAAGGATTGTCAATCATTGGAACAGGCTGCCCAGGGAAGTGGTTCAATCACCATCCCTGGATGTATTTAAAACCGTGTAGATGTGGAGCTTAGTGACATGGTTTAGTAGTTGGGCTTGGCAGTGTTAGGTTAACAGATGGACTTGATCATCATAAAGTTCTTTTCCAACAAACATAATTCTATGATTCTATGATATGAAAACATAATTCTATGATTCTATGATATGAAAACCTTCCCCGGGTACAGGAGAGCTTTTTTGGATTGATATCTGTTATCTCTAGCAGTCTGGTTTTGTCTTCAAGATTACAGTCCAAGTCACCTACTCTGAGAAAGCAGAGCGTCTGTGTTTGAAGCCCATCTTGTGATTAATGGGAATGGAATGTTTTTTCATGGCAGAGAGGAACTGGTAGTTAAACAGTTGCTCCTCTGATAGCTGGCTTAGGCTTCATAACTATGACGTATAGTTAGTTAGTTATCCATCACATGGCCCACTGACTTGTAAAGTGTTTGTGCTTCGGCCTCAGTGTGGGAATAAGGGGCTTCAAAAACACGTATCAGCTTACATTACAAATGTAAAGGGCAGAAGCACTTAGAAGTATAGCATAGATGCCAAACAAAGAACATGTGTTTTGGGACCTTTTCTAGAGGTGGCTATAGCTGACACTTCTACATATGAACTGTTATGGCTGTAGCTATCGGTGCTTCAGAATGTCCAGACTTCTGCTCCTCATTCATGAAATGTCTGATTATTTGCAGCCATTTGGTAAATCTTTCACTAAGAAGCCTTTGCTTCTAAGATACAAAACTGTGTTTCCTTTGTCATTACAATGTTCATAGTACTCTATGTGAAAGGAGAGGAAAGTTCAGTTTTGTTGTCTTATTAACTGTGTGATGACGAACAGTTTTAGAAGAAATAATTATGTGTGCTTTGTCTTATTTTTACTGGGAATGTAGAACTGCTGTGATGGCTGAACAGAGCAAAAGAAATCAGCACAAGTGCATTGTCAAATGTAACATTTCAAATCGAGGATTGGAACACTGCAGATTCAAATGGTTAATCAGAGATGAATAAGTATATCTAGCAAATCATATTTAATTATTCTGTGCAAATTTGCATGTCACTCACTTTTCCATTCCATTATCTATGAATAAAACCTGATTAAATATGAACACGAGATGATTGTACGAGTTTTGACATGACAGTGCCACCTGCTGTTACATTATGCAGTTTGTATATAATTTTCTGAGTATTTTAGGGGCTTACTCCCACTTCAAGAGACAGACACAGGAAAGCTTAGGAGCTATGGTGCTAAGCTGGTAGCCTCAGGCTGGTATTTTCTGCTGTTAATTTGGGAGAAAAGTGTAGCTTCATTGGAAGGGACTGAAATACATTAATTCCTCTGAGAGACGGCCAATGGACATTCATATCTCTTCATGACTGGTTGAAGGTGAAGTTCACTGGCAGAATGTATGGAAACTATACCATTTCCTTCTCATTTCGTTCAGGACCTCAAATGGTGCATGTGCTCTCTGAGTGCCCATAGTGTTTGATGTGTGTGCAAAGTCTGCAGAAGCACGGCTTTGACTCCTGGTGGAGCCTTGGTACCTTGGCTTCCTTAACAGAGCACCCTTAGACAGCTCCAGACAGACCAGGAGCAGATCTGTTGGTAGGCAGGATGCCTTACCAGGTTAAAACTTAGGCATCTGTAGACCTTAAGAATCTCTAGGAACCGACACTTTTTGAATGGGAATTTTAAGAAAATAGAGTTTGAATTAAAGCACCTACCTACAGGAGCAGTTAAGCATCTAGTTTTCCACCCTTCATTGTCCTTTTCAACCTTCTCTAATACTGATGTATCCATTATGAAGGAAAGAGTGGGAAGGGACCAAAACAGCACACAATATTCACATTGTGGATGCATCTTTGATTTATAATGATCTGTTCTCTTTTATTTTCTATTTCTAGTTTTTCACTTTTTAACATTCAATGTGGTTTTTGTCCTCTACTGAGCTCAGGTTTTTATAAGTACTATGAAAAGCCAAGGATCTTTTTCTTGAGTAGAAGGTAATTCAAATCCTACTATGAAAGCCTAAAGGTAAGATTGTTTTTACCCTGTGTGCACTAGTGTATTTTATCTGGACTGATTTGGATGTGTTATTGCTTACTATCATAATGTCCTTCTGTTATTTCTCCAACCCCATTCATGGGACTGTTAGTGGTAGAGCCATGAATAACTTAGTGGCATAAGAAAAATATATCACTTACCTGTTCCATTTTCCAGATTATTCTTGAGCGTGTTGAATAGTACAAACTTCAACAGATATCTACAGGATCCCTTTGTTATTCTCCTTTCACTGAGGGAAAAGAAAAAAGTAGCTTATTTTTACTTCTGCCTTACCTTTGTTTTATGGCTTTAGAGCAGACCTTTATTTGTGTGAGGATGCTCACTCTTCACAACAGCTTATTGTCTGTAACTGGCTTTGGTGAACAGCCCTGTTGAATGCTTTCCAGGGACCCTAGCAGATTATACCAAATAGATTTTTCTCCAGTTGATTTGTGAGGTGTGTCTTCTCTTTACAAAGCTATATTGATTTTTTCCTCAATACATTTTTATCCATGTATCAACTCTTTAATTCTACTGTTTATTATACTTTCTAGGAATTTGCCTGGTACAATTTTAGATTTACTTCTCTGGCGTTCTCAGAGCCCTTTTTAAAAGTTGTCATCACGTTTACTACTTTCTACACTTGAGACTGAGAAGGTTCTAAGCGCGTGGTTGCACATGGCAGTGAATTGATTTCCTTTAGAACTTGTGGGGAATGATATTGCTTCTCTTTGGCTGTCTTCTCAGCCGAGCTGCTCCATTTGCAGTGTCTAAAAATGTAGTCTCAGAATTGTGTCTCAGACATCTATGAAGTGATGTCTCATAATTATATATTTGAGCAATCCCATATATTCTGTCTCCTAGTTCTGCAACTTTTTAGACCTATCTCAGCATGTCACAGCATGGCACCTGATGATCTCTTTCTTGGTTAAACAGTGACACTGCAGTGATATTATTACCTGTAACAGATACTCTGTGTTATAAGTTGATATAGCTAATTCATTTATCTGTTTTGACTCTAAGTAATCTTTTTTAAACTACCGTTCTGTTAGTAGTACCACAGTGTCTGTCTGCCCCATATATTTTATGTCCTGGAATGGCAACATCTCTGCAAAAATAGTATGTGCCAATAGTGAGATTTTTTCAATCAGTGGGTTTTAGTGATGCATTTTTTTTAGTCTGCATTTTCAGACAACTTTCTAGGCATTTTTAAATTAAAAATCTTAAAAAGCCATTTTTGTTCCTTTATCAAATAAAGTTTTGGTAGTCATTACCAAATGCACTGTTATTAAAACCATAGTTATGGACAATAACATTTTTTCTCAATGCACGACTGCTCAAATAGTTCTACTGTTATGTAAGACACTAATGATAGACATTGAGGAAACCACAGAGACCCTCATGTGCTCAGTTTCCCCAAGGTTTTTCCCTTAATTGTGGACATCTCCAAGCACAAATTAGCTGATTTCCCTCCTTTCACTGTCTCCTTTCAAACTAAGGCAAGCATTGTCCTATCTTCTTATGTCTATATCTCTCTGTTCCTAGGATTCTGTAGACAAACTCTTTTCAGTCATTTGTTTATCAGTATGTAAAATCTTCAGAATTCCTCACTCTTATTTTTTGCATGCCTATACCTCTGATGGCATTAAAAACTCTCAGAATTTGTGGTGTTAAAAAGTCTCAGAGTTTATGCATACTTGCCTTAGCCTTAGTAATACTACTTTATACTACTCAAGTTTCATTAGCAGTGTTTTAATTCTCCTTAGCAGCTATAGAGTTGGGTAAAATTCTCAGATTTGAGCACACAGACTACCTGAGATAACATTTTAATCTAATTCCATTTATATGCATTCTGATCACAGGATAAAGCAATATCACAGAATCACAGAATCGTATGGGTTGGAAGGGACCGCAAGAGATCATCGGGTCCAACCCCCCTGCCAAAGCAGGCTCCCTAGCTCATATTACACAGATAGGCATCCAGACGGGTCTTGAATATCTCCAGAGAAGGATACCCCACCAATATGTGGTGGTTTGACCCTGGCTGGAGGCCAGACACCCACCAAAGCCACTCTATCACTCCCCTTTTCATCTGGACAGGTGAGAAAATATATATTGAGAGGCTTAGGAGTTAAGGACAGGTTTATAGTTTCTATGAAATCATAGCACGCAATACAGTCTTGTTAGACTCGCTGATTTCCACAACATTAGGTGCTAAGGACACTTTTGAAAATGGAAACTAGTTATCCTGTTGTTCATTCCCTTTGCTCATTTGTACCCATGCCTTGTCTCTGGTTTAGCAGGTTGACCCTTAACTGAATCACTTCCCTGTGTGGACATAAACTGCAGTGAGAGCACCAAATCATGAGAAAACCAAGGTGTGCCTAGACAAGCCCTAGCCAGTCTCTTAAGGTGAAGTGGGACATCATTTTGTTTTTCTTTAGTCGTGTTGTTTGCTGTTGATTTTTGCCAAACTTTCTCTGGAGAGAGACAAGATGATGAATAAATCGCTGCTTGTTTGCCATGTTAAGATGGATAGATTTTTCTGATACCATCCAAAGAAGATGAAAGTGATACCAAACAACAGTTCTCAACCTAGTAATTATTTTTTAGATTAGTGTACTTCAGCCTTCTGCCTCACAGAAGAGAAATTTTTTTATGGTTTCATACATTAGGACGAAGAAGAAATGTGATAACAAGGTACAGCATCTGCATGCTGAACACTGAGTATCTCGTTTGGCACACAAGCAGGTTTGGGAGAAAATAGATGTATAGTTGTGTAGTAATTTCTCCCTCTGAAAGGGGCAGATTCAAGGTTAGACGCTCCTGTTACCTCCAGTGAATTTTGGATTATACCTAGTGGAGCTGATTATTTCCCACAAACCTGAAACATTTATCATCCCAAAGCTTCATCTGCAGAGGCGAAGGGAGGATTTGGGATTTCAGCAAAAAAAATAAAAGAGAATTGAACAGACTTAATAATTTTAGAACACAGGCAGCTGTTGCCATTTGAAAAGCCCGTTCCACAAACTGTGTGCTGCCCATACGTGAACTGGTGCAGGGATACATAGCCACAACATTTATTACTGGCTCAGATGTGTGAACAAGCACTAGCTTGATAGCTCAAGTGAGGTGAGCACTCACAGGAGATAAATTGCCATTTTGTGACATATACCTGTGATACTACAGCAAATAAAGAAGAGGAAATGGAAACGGCAGACAAATGCAGCAGAAGATACAGCACAGAGCAGAGAGAAATTTCTGTAGAACAGTGGGTGGCACTGTGCACATGTGCTAAAAAAAATGCAGCCTGCTGCCTAATATGTTTAGTGCTGGAAAAGGAAAATGAAGGTGACACTATATATAGTTCAACATTCTATACATAAAAAACAGGACTTACACACATTTAATGCTAGGTCTTCATCCTAGGCAAATAATGATGATGGTAATGATTATACTTTACAGCTCCATTCAACCTCCTTTTGGGGGATACCAAAGCACCCTGCAAACGTTAGTGAAATCAGCATAATGTATTTCAGTAAGATAGGTAAACATCATTCCTTCTCTGAAAGGGGAGATACGGAGTGGTTTGTTATTGCGGGTCCCTCCCTTGAGGGCTGGTAGGAGCACTCTGGCAGCATGCCCAGCCACCATAATTTGGTGTGGTGCTGGCGGGGCGCTGGACAGGGCTGCAGGGTGATGGGCGGGCGGGAGGAGNCCATGTCTGCTCTCTGCTATCCCTCAGTGCTTTCTGTGTTGCTGCAGGAAGCGTTGCGATTGCCTCTGCCCTTCTTAGAGGGGAGGCTTACGTTTGGGTATCAAAGTGGCAAAACACCATGCTTACTTTTCCAGTGCGGACCAAAGTACAACATTATGGATATCTGTGTAAATAAATAACGCCCCTACAAAACAGAACCTCTATTCTATTATGCATCATAGTGTTCTGAGTTATATATGGAGAAATGTTCCATGGGAGATCTTCAAATACTAGAAGGAAAAGCTGTATTTGCATAGATTTCTTCCTGATTCGTATGTATACATTATCTCTTGTGCAGATCTAATAGAAACTGCAGTTCCCATGTGAAGATATTGAAAATTCTGGTGATATTCCTTTGTAAGGGCACAATGAAGCTGACCACAACTGGTGTGAAATCCAGACTTAGAGTACATGCAGTTATTAGAAATATTTTTAATTATTTTTTTCCTAAAAATACAGATACATCACAAAAAGATTAATAATTCTAACTAATCTTAGTCAAATAATGAAAGGGTGAGCAACCTAAAATCCACATCTGTTAGTTGAACTGTGCCAGATATTTAATGCATGACGTGCACAACACATAAAAAGAGACAATTAACAATTCAAATGGGTTTCCAGACTACTACACAATGATCTGATGGAAGTACTTATTCAGATCATGCATCCTTTTCTGCAGCTCTCTTCAGCAAAACTACATGCCATCAAGAATGTGAAACATGGCCAGAGCTAATGGGATAAAGACGAACAAATTAAATCTTTCAGTAATTTAAGGAACTGATTCTTCACAGCCAAGAACTATTCCAAGCAATTTTCCCATTGGTGTAACTACATTAATGAGGTTGAAACTGGTAACCTAATACTAATAAAACTTGAGTGAGGTGTAATTTTCTCCTGTGTATAGGTGGAAATCCTGATGTACATCAGTGTAGTGTATTTACAATAAGCATTTATAGTGTCAGTAACTACCGACAGTGGTGGACTACCATGTTCTCAACAGACACCAGAGACTTTGAGTTACAAGGAAGGAAATTACAGAAATGCCCATTAGTGAAGCCACAGCCCCTAAGATACATTAAAGGAAGCCAAATCCAGTGGACTTTCAGAGAAGCTCTGTCCGGTGCAGATATACACACACACAGACACTGTACAAATGTCTGTCCGCAGAGGTCAGCCCAGAAAGCAGCACCAACACCAAAAGCACTCACACAGACACCACCAACAGCATCAGCAGCTGCTCTTCTTTCTCTCCAGCTCACCCGGGCAGGGGTTCCCAATGTACCCTCCCTCCCTGTCTCACTCCCCACTCTCTTTGTGCACCAGCCCAAGCATATCAACCGGTCACTCCAACCCAAGAGCAGTCTGCGCCAGTCACGTCTGCCCAGAGTCCCTGCCCCGGCCCTGTGCAACATTTGTCTACCCTCCAGCACTGCCCTTGACTCTGTCTGAAGTTTGGTAGCCAGTCAAGTCCCCAACACAGAGCAAAGGGAGAAAGGCACTGCAACAGCTGTTACATCCACATTTCTATTACATCCATTGAGAATATAGGGAACAGATGCTGTATGTCAGATGCCTCCATCCATTTGGGATTCAGTATACTTCATTTTCTCCTGAGAAGTGAAAAGACATGGTGGTATGGCTTCCTGGTTTCTTGCACGGCTGTCCAGCTCATCTTTTGTTCCCCTGTAAAGTAAAAACTAACTAAATAAATCAGAATCAGGCAATAATTAATGGCAAACTCAAATAAGCTTGCAGCTGGCCTGTGTCTTTTGAGTGCTCCTCCAATAAGAACTGACTAAATGACATTCTTCTGTATAAATTTCCTAACCAGAAAATGATTACAAGGAAGGGAAATACCACCACCGTGTCAAATGAAATTAGCAGAAGACACGACAAATCTAAAATGTTGTGAATTTCCAGGAATGTAAATGAAGCTTCTGTGCTTTTGTCCCAAGTCTGGATTGTGATGAATGTTCTTATCTTACTGGAGAAGGTCTCTCTATGAATGCTGGGTGGTGTGTGGCAGATTGACTCAAGGGATTTCCAAGATAATGAGAAGGGGGGTTTGGTAAAGTTTGTATGTAAAGAACAAATTATCCTGGAAAGTAGGCAGACTAGCTTGCTGCTTCAAGTAATAAGTGGGTCTTGGATATATAACTGCAAACTTGAACACGATGTAGGTTGATGAGATCTCATTTTTTATTAACTTCTTAGGAAATTCAATTGTTCTTTCACGAATGACATTGACATTAATTTTATTTTGCTAGCTGCAGTCTTTGACATATATTCCAAGAAGATTACACTTCCCTGAAGTTTTCTGCCTAGTTTCAGCTAAAACTGAATTTCATTTCAACCAAATAATTCATTATCCACGTCTCTGATATGTCTGGGTTAGAAAATAACAAGTATCAC
This sequence comes from Zapornia atra, assembly GCA_013400835.1. Taxonomy (NCBI): domain Eukaryota; kingdom Metazoa; phylum Chordata; class Aves; order Gruiformes; family Rallidae; genus Zapornia; species Zapornia atra. The sequence continues at coordinate 41,674 of VZTU01012777.1, read as the reverse complement.
ATTCTAGGAAATTTGTATTAAGAGGAAAGAAAAAAAAATATTTTTATTTGACTACACTGCTGCTTTTGTATTCTAAAAGCTTTCTGAAAGTTGTCAGGAAGTTCTCTAAGATCATTGGTTGAAGAGTGCATAAAAACACAAAAATACATCACAGCTACAGAATGTAGTCTCTTCTCCTGCTTTCTCCCAGCTTCACAGAAAGCTACTTTGTGATTGATTAAATATTTCAGCATTGGTTTAACATTTAATCTGTCTCAGCTGTCAGTAGTTGAGAGTGCAGTTGAAAGAAATTTTCTTACTTAATTTAACAACTTTCTATGTAACAACTAAAATCACCTGAAAAGGAAAGTTCTGTAGCCTGATTGAATGTGAGGATACAGGTAATCAGGAAGCACTATGCATAATGATGCCTCTTAAGGGGCAAGGAAGAGCAGCATTAGGTAAATATTTTTTAGAGGAGATATTAGCAAGGGGCAATAACTATGAAACCTCAGAGACCCATGGTAGACTCCTTAAACATCCAAACCCAGGTAACATTCCTCCAGTTTAAATTCTCATTTGTCTCATTTCTCGTTTGTCTTAAAAGTAGCCTTCAATTCAGGTGACCTCAGAGATACATTGTAAATATCCTCAATATGTTTACATATAAAAGAGTACAAATAACTTGCAATCTCTGGGAGGGGTTCTGCTTGTGCAATTACAGCTGTTGGAGATCCCTAGTCTTAGCTATTCCTGTTGGCTGCTCTGGTAGTTGTCAGAGACTGATGGCAACCACCTAGCTTGAACAATCATCTTAAACCAAGGTAATCTTCCAGAAGCATTTCCCTCACTCTGTTATCTTTAGAGGAAGGCTAAAGGACAGCCATAAATTAGATGCCTTACTTTCCACATATAAGCGAGATGGAAAGGCTTAAGTGGTAAATGTTGATTTAGTTTAAAAGCTTTTTGAAAATAATGGTCTTCAGTTGTGCAGCGTCAGGCAACTTTAGCAATGCTACAAGCACTATGTGTAATATATCTTTAATCTATCCTGCAAATTAGTTACACTCCAGATTTCATCATCTGGAGGCTTTTTGACCCAGCAGATGTGTGACTTCCTGATGCACCTTTTCAAATTGATATACCAGCATGTAGCATGGCTTTGTACTTGGAGAGCTCTACATAGTTTGCTTTAGAATATATTAGTCTTATTTTGCTCTTGCTGTTGAAAGAAACTTAGACTTGCAATCACTGTAAGTGTTTTGCATCATATAAATTCATGAAAAATGGGACTTCAAAATGACCTGGAATCATAGTTTCCATCAGCAAAACCAAAATTATGTATTCCTAGAGTATTCATAATAGAGGTGTCTTTTACTTGTGCTTAAAATTCAGCTGTAAGCACTACATGTTATCCTTGAGCAATACATCCCATTGCATCCCCTGTCTGTGCTAAAAGGTTTTTTCCAAATGCATAACTTAAACTCTCTTGCTATAATAGTAAAATTAATTTTGTGTGTAGACATGTAAACATATTGCTTTCTTCCTCATTCTGCTGTCTCCTACTTATCAGAATATTATCAAGTATGAGGGGAAAATACCTGTGTTGCAGTTTTGTGTAGCTGTGCTGCCGAGATGGCTTCTGCAAGAAGCAGTTAGAAGCTCTCTGTGGGCCCCAGAAAGTAAACATTGGCCAATTCAAGGCCAGAGTTGCTGCTCACCAGGGCCAAGCCAATTGATGATGGTCACAGCGCCTCTGTGAATCACATTTAGGGGAAAAAAAATGCAGGCAAATGCATTTTGCCACTGGAGAAGGGAGTGAGAAGAGGTAACAAGCCATGTGAACACCAAGGCCAGGCCCAAAAGAGGGAGGGAGGGGGAAGAATGACCACTCCTGGTGCCAGAGAGAGTGATTCCCTGGCTGCCCATGGAGAAGACCATGGTGGAGCAGGTGTACCCTTGCAGCCCATGGATAAGGACAAGGAGCAGAGACATCTACAGCCTCTGAAGTGATTGATCCATGCCACAGCAGGTTTTCCAGGGGACTTGTGACTCTGTGGGNAGGACTGTCTCCCATGGGTGGAACCCCACAGTGCCGCAGGGGAAGGGTGTGTGTGTGTGAAATGTCCCCCTTAGCTAAGAAGGAAAATAACTGGGGAAGAACGGACTGAAAAACTCGCATTCCCTGCCCCTCCCTGCACCGCGATGGGGGGAAGAAGGGAGTAAAATTGTGAATGAAGTTTAAGTTTGCTAAGAAGGGAGGGGTGGGGGGGAAGGTGCTTTAAGACCTCGCCACACTTCTCAGTACCTGACTCTGGTTCACTGGGTATGTAGTTACGGTGTAATAAATTTCTTTTCTTTACTCTGTGTTGAGTCTGTTTTGCCCATCGCACTAACTGGAGAGTGATCCCTGTCTCCTTATCTTGAATAAGGACTCCTGATATATATTTTCTCCCTTTTTTGTCTGAAAAGGGGAGTAAGCAAGTGGATCTGGTGGGTGTTTGGCCTTTAGCCAGGGCCAAACCACTACAACCTCTAAAAAGTTAATCTCAGTTGTTATATCCACCCTATACTGAACATTTTCTTCAATGACTTCTGGAGTTAGTTTCCATAGCCAACTGTTGTAAAACACAGGCATCTGTCAGGAAGATCAATTTTATTTTAGAAAGGAAAATTCACTCTGCTTTCCACATGGGCCAGTGTGAAATTTCACTCAGAGAACAGTTAAATTCAATTATGTTTATTGTAGTAGCTACTTCAGTTTATTCTGGATGGTGACTGATGTCTAAGTGAACTCCATAAAAACAGTCATCAGTGTATTGCAATAACAAATTAATATAAGTTTTTGAACATTAAATCTAAACTTGATTTCATAAACTCTTAACACCTCTCTTGTTCAAAAGTACGTATTTTTGACTAACACATCTTTTTATGTGTAATTTGCTAAATGGCAAACAGTGCTAGAATCCACGCACTGTCAAGGGTAGTTGAAGCAAACCTATCACCATCAAAAATGTGTGTTTTGCTTCCATGTGTATTTATGTAACCTTTTCAGTACAAAGAATTGTGTAAACTATAGTCAGGAGATTTGAGTACTGAGGCTTGATGCTTCCTGATCATGGAGGACATGTTTCCAAGTAAAGGCAATTGAATTCCTCAAGCAAAATTCTGGCTAGAATGACTTAATGACATTTCTAACACTGTCTTCAGTGTGTGGAATTTCAGCTCCTAACTGAAGGCATCCAGAAACTGTAACACTGAACCGAGACATAATTTAGGAAGCCATTATTGTTCGATTCTACTACGGGAATTAGCACACTATATGCCAAGATGCTTAAGTAGCTTTGACATTCCATCAAATCATGACATAGCTAAGCCTACAGCTCATTGAGGTCACCAGCATGTGTGAGCTCCACTAATATCCACTTAGAAGTGATTCTGGGCCCTTGTCTTTAAACAGACTCTACAGTATTTTTGAGTAAGTACTACTGTAGAGTGATGCAATAGTGTCAATTATTACATTGAGGCTTAATTATAAATTTTCTGAGCTTCTTGGAATAGGCATTTGTTACATTACCTGAAGGGAAAATTGTGATAGAGCTTACTGTAATTCACATTAGGACTGCATGAAACTGCTGTAGATGGATTGCAGTCTGTACCATTATCAAGTGTTTGGATTGGTCTCTTCTAATTCAAACTACATTTATCTTTCAGCATTCAAGAAAAAAAAAAATTGAGAATTACAAAAAGGGTGTTTTCTAGTAGAAATTCCTGCAGATATCAGTAACTATCAGTGGAATGTAATTATGATAACAAAACTAAATAAAAACATTCATGCTGTTAGTAAAATAATATGCATTCTCTTATGCGGGTAACTAAGGGAAAAGAGTGCAATGGTATCAAACGCTCGTAAGCATAGAAAATAGTGTCCTAACTGATCTAACTGACGTTACATGCCTGTTTTAGGTGGCAGCATGCTGTAGTGAAGCATCTGATGTGGGGTTGCCTGATTTCCTGTAGGTAATTGGGATGCAATCTGTTGCAAACAGGTAACTGCTCACAAAGTGAAGAAAAGCTGCTTTAAAAGGTTCAATTTTTGGAACCTGCCCCCAGATCTCTAAAAACTGCTGAGTAATATTTGCATAAACACACTGACATTGCCTTTGGCATACTTGGGATCATTTCTCCTTAACTAGAATCAAATAGTTTAAACAACAGCAGAAGTGGTGGGTTTACTCGGTGTGTTGCTTCCTGCAGGTAACTTAATAGGCTTTTGTATCTCCTCAGGCCTGTCTTTTTCTAAAATTGTTAGTTTGAAATCTGTGGTGTTACTATTGAATATACTGTAAGGGCTTGGCCCAAAAGCTGCCCTGTAAGCATGTTCCAGATAAATAACTCTGTGAATATAGGTTGGTGAAATAAGCTTGCCGTGCAGAAACTTACTTAGTGCAAAGCTTTGATCTGTGGGGCCAGGGACCAAGCACTTTCCTTCAAATTGATTTGTAGCTAGCAGTGAAATGACATCAAATATATGAGATGAATTGCAGAATGACTTTTTTATCATTAGCTAAAATGCATTAAGAACTTTAAAAAGAGAATGAAAAGGACTGCAACATAAAAGCTAAGTTTCCATGCTGCTGTACGTTGCCATGGCTCTTGATTCAAAAGCATGTGCTTGAGTCAGTTTTCTCCTATTCTTAGGTGAATAGTTTTCTCCTCCCTAGGAAGATTCAACATCTTCTGGATCTGGATTCCACTTAAGGATCAAAATCGTTAACTCAGACTATTTTTTTTGTTTTGTTAATAACTCAGTTTCATGCCATTTCTATTTTATGGATGTAAAGATAGAGCTTTATTTTGGGTTTAAATGGCAAGATTTTGGTAGTGGGGAGGGCTGAAGGGGTGGCTTCTGCAGGAAGCTGCCAGAAGCTTTCCCTAGGTCTGATAGGGCCAATGCCATCATGCTCCAAGATGAATCTGTCACTGGCAAAGCCTAATTTTATCAGCAATGGTGGTAGCGGCTCTGTTGTAACATGTTTAACTAGGAAAACCAAAACCTAAAGGCAGCTTTTGTAGCCATAGAGAGGAATGAGATGTGAGAAACTCTGTAAACACCCAGGTCAGTGAAGAATGAGGGGTAGGAGGTATTCCAGGTTCCAGGAGATATTCCCCTGCAATTCGTGGTGATGACCATGTTGAGGCAGGCTGTCCTTCTGCAGCCTGTGGAAGATGATGAGGAGTAGAGATTTAACCTGCAGCCCATGGAGGACCCCACAGTGGAGCAGGTGGAGACACCTGAAGAAGGCTGTGACTTGGTGGGAAGGCTATGCTGGAACAAGCTCCTACTAGGACCTGTACACCTATGAAGAGTCCACACTGGAGCAGGTTTGCTGGGGGGGGACTTGTGACCCCACAGGGGATCTTGCTGGAGCAGTCTGGTCCTTAAGGTCTGCACCCTGTGTAAGTGACTCACACTGGAGCAGTTAGTGAAGAAATGCAGCCCATGGGAAGGGCTCACATTTAAGAAGTTTGTGGAGGACTGTCTGCTATGAGAGAAACCCATAGGAGTTTCTCCCCATATGCTGGAGCAGGGGCAGAGTGTGAGGAGTCCCATGCTCAGAGAGGAGAAAGAAGAGGCAGCGACAGTGTGTGATGAACTGATACCAAACCGCATTCCCCATCCCCCTGTGCTGCTGGGGGGTAAGGAGAGAAATGGGGAGTGAAAGTGAGCCCAAGAAGAAGGGAGGGGTGTGGGGAGGTGTTTTAAGATTTGGTTTTATTTCTCACTGCTCTATCCTGTTTTGCTTGGTAAAAAGTAGAATTATTTTTTTTTTCCTACATTGAGTCTGTTTTACTCATGGTGGTAGCTGGTAATGATCCCCCTGTCCTCACTTCGGCCCACAAGCCTTTTGTTACACTTTATCTCCCCTGTCCAGCTGAGGATGGAAAGTGATAGAGTAGCTTTGGTGGATACCTTGCCTCCAACCAGGGTCAACCCACCACAATTTCTTTGTAATAATTTTAATAGCCATTACTTTTCTAATGAAGTCTACAGTAAAGAGATAGTGTTTTCTGCTAACCATACTCCTTATTTTAGAGTTGTTAGAGAATTTAAAGGATCATTATTGTTCCTGAATGAGTGTTAGTGATATTCTCTGATGCATTGAACACATATCAAGAAGACATAACTTTCTGTAAAAGTTGATAATATAGATATATAATCTGTTAGAAGGAGAAAATAGAAGATAGTGAGGCTTTTTTTTTTAATCTCCATTCGAGAAAAGGATAGCTGCAGCAGCTACAGATTAAAGATTTTGTCTTATGTCAAAGTTCACAGCATAGTTACGTGAGTCAGAGCATAGGCTTGTGTCTTTACTGTAAAATCAAGACTAATTTATATTTAAATTATTCTGTCTTGTAATTTAAAAAGCTTGAAATTTCTTTAGTTAAAACTTGTTTTTTAGATGAGACTGTCACAAGGTTTTCCTAGTGATATATAAATTGTGAGGATTATTAACCTTAGAGAATTAAAGAATTGAATTATTGGTAGCAACTTAGTTCTGTTCCATTAAGGAGTTTGTTTGGGTCTTTCTATTGCAAATTGCAAAGAATTTGAATTTATTTCGATGTACATTGGGAATTAGGAAGTTAAAAATAGCTGTGATTTATGGAGGTAGTCTGTTGTAGTTTTGTGTGTCTGGGTTCTAGTGGAGGAGGGAGGGGGGCGGCAGGGGTGGCTTCTGCAAGAAGCAGCAGAAGCTCTCTGCAGGACCGACAGAGCAAACACCAGCCAGCTCAAGGTCAGAGTCATTGTTGACCAAGGCCAAGCCCATCAGTGATGGTCACAGCACCTTTGGGAATCACATTTAGGAGAAAAAACCCCACAAGCAGCTGCTTTTTGCCATCAGAGAAGGGAGTGAGAAGACGTAAGGAGCTATGCAGACACCAGGTCAGTGAAGGGTGGGACTATGCACCCCAGGTGCTGGAGAGAAAGATGCCCCTGTAGCCCATGGAGAAACCCATGGTGGAGCGGGTGTCCCCCCGCAGCCCATGGAAAAGGCTGAGACCCCACCTGCAGCCTGTGGAGAGGCCCCACACTGAAGCAGGTGGAGACATATGGAAGACACTGTGACCTGTGTTGGAGCAGGCGTCTGCCAGCACTTGTGGACCATGTCCAGCTGAAAAGGAGAGTGATAGAGTGACATTTGTGGGCATCTGGTCTCCAGCCAGAGCCAAACCACCACATAGTGTATCATTTGCCAAATCATTGCATGGCACAATACCTACACTACATGTAAATGGAGTAGAAATGATACTGTAATGTAAAATTCACAATTTAGAAAATGCAAAAGCACAATACTTATATATGTACAGTTCCACATTGATGTACTGTTTTCTTTCCTGAATTTAAGAATTGGATTTTGTTTCCAATTTATACTACAAAAATTCTTGAAGTTTCAATGAACCTTAAGTACTGCAGTATGTTGGTCAAGGACCGTGCAATTTGCTTTCATCATTGACTTTCCCAAGAAAAAGGGAGAAAAGAAAAAAATATTTTAAAAATGCAGACCTCTGGAGATAATTTTAAGTCATGCAAATGCCTGTTTCTTTAAATGCTTAATTGGTTATATTGATGCTTCTCAACACTGAGGAAAACTACCTGAAGCAATGAAATGTCTCTGCCATTATCAAAACACATGGTTTGAAAGCTGGAGCACATTCTTGGCTGAATTTAGTGTAGTATGCTCTGAAAATTGTCTAAGCTCCTTTCCAGAGGCAAAAGCATCTGAGAGTGGGCAGAGATGTCTGTGCAGTGAACCCAGTGAAGACATCAGATCAGAGTCTAGTAGCAGGTTTGGATTTGTTGGGGTTTTTTTTCATTGCTGCTGTTATTTTTATAAGAACAAAGAAAACTGGTGTATTATGAAAGTTTACAAAATGTAATGACAATGTATTAAATAGTGAGTGTCATGACCTCTGCCTAATTTCAGGCAGTCACCAAGATAAAACACTGATATAAAAAGATGAGAACAAGGAAAATATGTTGCCTGGTAATTCAGAGTTTGCCCAGAACAAAAGATGACAAAAGGTTATCTATATTGAAAAGTGGCATGATTAGAAGAAACTAACTTAGATTTAGTAGATGAACATTATTCTCTCATAATACTCTCTCCCTTTCTTTTAGGTGTTATAATATGATTTAAAGGTAATCATCAGTTTTCAAGATTAAGCAGTGATCAGGAAAAAATACCAATGAAAGTAAACCTTTTATTTCAATTTTAACAGAACTTTGGGAGATGATAGCATTTTACCCTTAGTGCAACAATACTTTATGTCTTTTTGTGAGTTCAGCTGCCTATTTATTAGGTGAAATGTTCACTTGTTCTGGCAACTAAGCGGATTTCATAATGCCATTAAAAAGTTTTTGATGGAAACATGTCTTTTCATGGTTTCCATTGCACAGTCAATTTTCCATCCTGGTACAATGTGCAAATTATAGCTTTTTACTAAAGTCTTTTTACATTACTGTATGCCCTTGCACCATTTTTTCATGTGGTTTTGTTGCCCATTGAATAGGATTTTTGCCCCATTCTTAATAAAATACCTGTGTTGACAGTGCAGGGTCTTAGGAAATGTCTGGGTTTGTTGTAACCTCAGTTGCTTTTTCCCTGTTTCAGTAACTGTCTAGTGTTCCAGTGTTTATTGCCTAACTTATGTGGGTTTAACCTCTGGAAATATCATACAGGCCTGACAAACACATGTAGCCAATGTGTAGCAAACAACAACCTTTATGCCATTTGGGGCTGGAGAAGGCTATTGTGCAATTTTCAAAGTAGCTGGAAAAGTGTAGTAAGGAAGCAGGCTGTGATATGAACACATAACATTCCTTTCCAAATGGAATTACAGACTCCCATGTACATGATTGTCCTCCCAAAAAAGGACTCAAGATGCTGCTGAAACACCATACTTCTCAAATTCCCTCTCATCCCTCCCCTAGTCTGTTGGAGGAAGACTGAAACTGCTAATGTTTTATTTCAAGAAGCACTGAAAGGGTAAACATAACACCAGAAAAAATGGGTGGCTCATAGGAAGATGCGGTCTTTTGTACTGCAGTATGTTAGATGGTTGGAAATAGTCAGCAGAGATTTACCATGTGTAACTCAGGACTGACTGACCTGACTGCATTCTGTGACCAAGTGCCTGTTTTTCAGATTATAAGACATAAGTGGATGTGATTTTCTTTGGTTTTAGAGTCATAGAATTGTTTTGGTTGGAAAAGACTTAATATCATCAGGTCCAACCAAGGCTTTCAATGTTGTCTCCCACAAAATTCACATCCAAGTTGGGATGTTACAGTCTGGGTGGGTGGACAACTGAGGTAGGAAAAACTAGGTTGGATGGTTGGGTTGAGAGAGTTAGTAGGTTGTAGTCTACTTGATAAAGAACTGATAAGTAGGGTACCAGAGTGGTATGTCTGGAACATGCCCCATTTAATAAGTACCAATGACTGGGAGGATACGACAACGTGTGCCTTCATCAAGTTCTAGAGGATACCAAACTGGGAAGATCAACTAATATACTCAATATCCAGGCTGCCTTCTGGAAGGACATAGGCTGGAGGATAGGGCCAGCTGGGAACATTTTGAAAGTCAAGGACAAATGCAAAGTCCTGCACCTGGGAAATAAAGTAGAGCCCCTGGCGACAGGAAAGGCTGGAGACAGAATAGTCAATTCTGCAGAAAAGGAGCTGGGTCATGGCAAACTGAACAGGAACCAGTCCACAAAAGAGAAAGTCAACAGCATCCTGGGCTGTATTCCCTTCTAATCAGCACTGTCTAGACAACAGCTAGAGTACTGCATACAGGGTTTTGTACCTTCAGTATGAGAATGATATTGATAAACTGGAGCAAGTTTAACCAAGGGCCACATGCTCGTCAGGGCTGGAGTACTTGTCATATGAGGAGTCACTAAGGAAAGTGAGCTTGGAAAGCAGCTACACGGGACCTAAAAACATCTGGTCACTACATACAAGAAGGCCATAAAGACGATGTAGTCAAGCTCTTCCTGGTTGGAGGAGGAGATACAGTGGACATACATGCAGGAGAGGCTCCAACTGCGAATGAGATGCCTTTCCCTCATCAGGACAGTCAATCAGTGGAACAGGTTGCCAGAGAGGTAATGCAATGTGCATTTTAGAATTTCAAGACCTGACTGGATAAACCCTGAGGAACCTGGCCTGATCTCACCCTGCTTGCAGGGAGTTGGATGACAGACCCTGAGTTTCATTCTGCTCAGAGCTATCTATAATAAGCAGCAATGCACAATTTACTGTTATTTGTTGAAGAGGTTTTTTGTTTTCCTTTGCATCACGTCTGAGGGACTAGTTTTGCCATTCTTAATAATTAAGAGACTTGCAGAGCATCCTTCTGAAACCTCCTGGATAAAATTGACCAACTAATGAAACATAACATTCTTAGGAGCTTTTAATGATGATCACTTGTATAAAAATATTTAATTTTATATTTCTAATATTTGATGTGTTTTCATGCTGAAAGTCTCAGGATAGACATTTAATTAGATATTAGGTGATTTCAGTACCTTAATTAGCTATTATATTTAATTTTACTTACACAAAGCTCAACAAATTACTTAAGACAAACAAACCTTCTCTAATAGGTAAGGGGATGTTGACATAATTGTGCATTAATAATGTTAATTATATTTTACACAACAGTTAGCATCCCTGGACACCAGTCAAGATAAAGGTTTATATTATGTTAGGCAGCAAACAGAATAGTTCTTATCCTGCACGTGTTTGGCATTGTGGGAGATGTAGTTTCACTGAAGGACAAACTGGAGGTTTAAAACATGGATTCTTATGCAATTAGTCTTCAACTCCCATAAGGGGATGTCAAAAAATACCAAAAGGTGGTTTAAAGGTTTAAAAGGGAATTGACATCTGACAAAAATGCCGGATGATATTTCAGTGCAGGAGGGAGGTTTGATAGAGATTGGCTGTTTGGTTCGATTTTTTTTCCTTTTTCCAGTGAAAACTAAAAAAATTCAACAAAATGCACAATTAGTTAAAGCAGGAAATTTGTTACAGAAAAAAATAGTTTTGAAAAGAGTTCTTCACTTTTGCCTAATAACTATATTCTGGAAGGTGGAATGGGATATGTGAGGTGCAAGACTTGCACTAATCCTCAGCATGAAGCTCCTGATGTTTGTGTGCACAAGAGAGAAACACTGACAAATAAAATGAAAAATATTGTTGCAACTATAATCTACAAAATCATGTGTAACTGTCATCTTCCCTTTCTCCATGGAACGAAGGGGCAAAGCCTATCTATTCTGGATGCAGTTTATTCTGCTAGCATGGGATATGAATAAGGAATTGTTTTTTGTGCAGCCTTAAAAAGCTCCATGGGTATGTGGCAGGGATTACACATAGAATAACAGATGAACACTTAGCTGAATGTGAATATTGTCTCTTCCAAACAAAAAATTGTTTCTAGAGGCTAGAGGTCAGTCAAATGATCCCTACGAGTGTCTGTTGTTCTTACCTTCCCTATGTTTCATAGCAATTCTTCTCTTATTCGTTATAATTATCACCCTCTAAATATTTTGAAAAGGTGGCAAAGACAAATGAAAAACATGTTATATTCAGCAAGCACTGTAAAGCACTCTGTGAGGTGTAAAGCTGTACTAACACAGAGTGAAAAAGATGATTTTTCTTATACAGAGATGGAAGAAAAAATTATTGCCTGTAATTAGTTTCTGAGGCTGTATTTTGACATGCACATAAATCAGCATATTCACTGGAAATAGATGTCTATTCTTTCCTCCTTTATGCCCCCAACTATTTATTCTCACTCTCTCACAATGTATTTAATACAACGTTATACTTGGTTTATTTTTCAGAAGGGCCAGTGCTTGAGCTGATTTACTGCATGCCTCCATAAGTGCTTGTGCTGGTCTGGTGTGAGGAAGAGGGACACCAGATGCTGAAGGCAAGATGAAGGCAGAGCCTCTTTTTACCAGGCACAGCAGAAAAATAAATACACATCAGAACTACAGACCAGCAGTCAAAACTCAGAAGTATGTCACAATCCCGGACCAAATAGTATGTACATCAGAGTGTGGTGTGTCAGTGTGGTAGTTTAATTTTATATATGATGATACTGACCAGTGAGACTGGCCCCTAGAACTACTGCTCCTTCCCTTCCTTCCTTACAGCTGTACCCACTACCATACCATGGGAAGCAGATAGGAGTTACAGCCATATGACAGCAAAAGGCAGAGTGGCTCCGTTTCATTTTTATACAGCCAAATCAGTTCCTCGCTGTATGCTGCAAGGTGGACCAACAAAGGGCTGTGTTGGCATAACTGTGGGACCTATATTGGCCCACAGAATGGGCAAGCACAATCTGAGAGGCCTAAAAATGCAGCTTTTGAGAAGTAAGTTCACCACCAAAAAAATTTTTTCTCCCCATATGTGAATCTCTTGTTTTCTCATCAGCTGAAAGGGGCTGGGAATGAATGTGTGAAAAAGAAGCCGGATTTATGGAAGGTGTTACAAGAAGCAAGCAAATGTGCTCAGATGGCAGGGCTTGTGTGGTGTTTTAATAGAACTACAATGTCAGACTTGTAAATTGAAATCTCCTCCACTGGATTTTATATTAAGATTAAAAAGAAAAAGAAGTGTATTCATGACAGTCTTAATAACAGTCTGAAAAAGTATATTTCATTGCAAGTAACTTAAATATTTCAATCAATGCTAAAATGATGGAAAATGTGTATTTTATTTCACTTTTATCTTCTAATTTTAAAGATTAATTTCAATTACTCTTGCATGAACATGTGGAAGCAATTAAAATATTGATATTCAATAATTTATTGTAAGGCTCTGCTGTCTTAAAGTCTCCCAGATACTGTCAAGATAAATATTCTACTTGTGTGTGGAGTATTGATCTTGGAGAAGTCAATATGTTTTGATCAAGAGTTGATCCACAGCTGCTCCAGACGTTTCTTGCAAAACAAAAGTATTTTGAGTGGAAGATTGTAATTAATATATACTGCTCACTTTTACTCACTTAAAAACAGAATTCTTGGTCTATTATTTTCCTGTAGGATGCTTATGTACAATCAATTTCTCCGTTTCTTTGTCATCAATGCAAATGTAAGAAAACTAAATCACAGAATCACTAGGTTGGAAAAGACCTTTGAGATCACTGAGTCCAACCATACCTGTCCTCTACTAAACTGTATCCCTAAGCACCTCATCTACCCCTCTTTTAAATTACATCTGGAGTTGATGACTGAACCACCTCCCTAGGCAGCCAGTTCCAGTGCCCAATAACCTTCCCGTGAAGAATTTTTTCTTAATGTCTAATCTGAACCTGCCCTGGAGCAGCTTGAATCCATTCCCCCTCATCCTATCACCTGTCACTTGAGTGAAGAGAGCAACACTCACTTCTCTACAACCTCCTTTCAGGTAGTTGTAGGCGGTGAAAAAGTCTCCCCTTATCCTCCGCTTCTCCAGGCTAAACAAGCCCAGTTCCCTCACTGGGGAATCCTCCTAAGGTTTGGTCTCCAGCCGCCTCACCAGCCTGGTTGCCCCTCTCTGGACACACTCCAGGACCTCAATGTCTTTCCTGTAGTGAGAGACCCAAAACTGAACACAGTAAATGACATCTATAGATATGCTATGTGTCTACATCATACATTAAATAAACTTTGTTGTGTTTTTTACCATATTGCTTTAAGTGTAAAGTCTATGGTAACAAAAAGATTCTAACTGCACTTAGGTAGATTTGTGCCTACAATAAAAAAAATAATAAGAAAAAGATGTCCTTTTAAACATCATGAATACATTTAAAGTTATTTTGCATGCTCAGGGTAATCTTTTGTCATAGTATTTGAGTAATGTGGGCCACAGGCTGGTGAGTGGTTAGCTAACCTAATGATTCTCTATACATTTATGTATGTAATTTTATGTATGTGTAATTGATGTATACACGTACAACGAATTGGTGTAGGTGGGGGCAGTTAGCAGGCGTTCTGTGTTCACTGAGGACTCAGTGCTGAATAGCTTGTGCACTGTAAACTTGCTAATTAGATCAGTAGTTCCTTTCCTATATTTAATTTTGTGACTCTCCCATCCCTTACCCCAGGTATGACAGCACATAATGCAGTCCTGTCTGCTCAGTCCTCTGGGGCCAGGGGTGAGTGAGAATGCTGTGACTGACAGACATTCCCATCCTGTGGGGAAAGGAGTGGGAGATCAGCTGATTGATCATAACTGATTATGATCACAGCCTCAGCGCTGCCTTGACGCTGTAAACTGTCAGCCAGCTGTCCTGAAGAGAGATGCCCTTTTCCTCCCTCTCAGCACTGGGTTTTAGCATCTCTTCTCTCGGTTTGCTTTTCTCCACCTCCTCCTATGCAGCCCAGGCTCTGAAAAGCATCCTTGACTTCATAGCCTTCTGGCAGTCAACCTGGAGCAGAGTACATCATCCCACTCCCCAAGAGCAAACTCTTCTCTCTTTGCCCAAATCATGCTTGGGAGAAAGGTATTCTCCAGTACGATGACATCTGTCTGCACATTAACTTCCCCAAAGACAAGCTTCTAAACTTATTTGAGAACTAATAGCAGCTATAGGAAGCATATTTCCCTGATGTCTGAAGTGTTATGTGAGCCAGGGGGATGCACACAAGTGCTGTGGCTCCCTATCCCATCCTTCAAATACCCTGCAGATGTTTTGTAGGTGGTAATGAATACCACAGCAGTGGGTGTGGATGACACAAGTAACCAGAAATGTTGTCTGGGGTATTGGGTAACATGCTTGAATCACAATTGTACCTAGGAGTTTAGCATAATTATTGTCCCACGGCATGGGAATTAGTCAGAATAAACCATACATTATTTTATTATAATGTAGCTATGAAGTTTCCTAGTTTATCTATTCAGATTTTCTCATGAATTAATGGATTTTTAAAGCCAGAAGACATCATTAAAATTCACTTAGTTTGATCCCTTGTATGTCACCCACTATGGAAATTTCTTCTGTTACTCTTCTGCTGAGACCAGTAGTGTGTTACTGGCTGAAGAATAGCTTCTGGGAAAGATTTTGTTATCAGTTTCCTGGAACAAATAATGGACAATTGAACCACTTCTGTTACCTGTAAAGATAAGAGAAAATTTTAATCTGAATTTCTTGGGCTTCAGCAAGCAAGCCCTTTTTCACTGGATCAAAATTAATTTCAAATGTAGTATGTACTTTCTAAGAAACTGCTTACTTGATGAAATCAAATAGAATAATCAGATTAAGGTACATGGTGGCTTATTTGAAATGCATTTTATCTTTTCTGTGACTTCCTTTTATATCTTTCCTATTTTTTCCACCTCTTTGTTTTTCAGATATGGTGAACAGAACTGTAATACTTGCTTAATCTATGATTGCCACTTTTACTAAAGATGAATTATGATGCCCTTTCTTTTTCCACCTGCTGGATGGGGCTGAACCATGATGAATCATCTCAGAGTTAGAAACCATCTTAATATCTACTTTTTAGTCATTCCTTGTATAATTTTGAGGTTTGTTGCAGTAAGGTGACTTAACTGGACCTATGCTACAAAGATATTCAGAAGATTCTGAGTAACTTCTCTGTCATCATTATTTGCCACTCCTAATTCCTCAGACATATAGATACCTCATTATGGAACATGTTGCAGGGATTTTCCATCTATTCTCAAATGGTTTGCTTCAAAATAAGAATCTAAACAGCCATTCTCAGATTGACTGTATGCCCAAATTAATAATCATTGCTGAGATGCAAGATCATTAGTTTAAGAAAAAAATACAGGAATCCAGATATGCTGCTTCTAGTATTTGAGGCAGTCTTTTTGATGGCATTTAATTCTGCTGTGCAGATATATCTTTAATGTCCTGTGAAAATTCTTAGATAAATTTATATTTCATTCTAGATCATGGATCCCTGGGCCTACAGCCATCCAATTGGAAATTTATATAGGAAAATAATATTTGACAATGATCCCCCACTTGCAAAATATATAACTTCTGAGATACCCTAGTTAGTCCATTCTTAATCCATATAATCTTTAAAATATTTTTTTTTACCTTTTAAACTGGCAGTGGTTCAATTCATTAGTCCTCCAAGTAATTCTTTATGGAACGCTCTTAACTGAAACAGTTTAAGTTACTTTTAAATCATATGAAGATAGATTTCACTAATATAATCTCTAAAGATAGAGAATGTTGCCAGTAACATGACAAGTATTAATGAGACACTGTCCAGTTGCTGGAAAAAAAATCCTTTGAAGCAAAAAGTGCTTAGCTGCTTTACAAATACATAGAAATGGATATATTACTACACAATCCTGTGCATTAACTATATTAGTGCACAATGCTGTGCTCTAACTCTCAGAATGACCTTGAAATTTGCTGGAATTAATCGAGAAAGGGAGAGAAAAAAGAACATTGAGAGAACACGTCTTTTGTGCTTGTTTTTATAAGAACAGCACTAAAATCTTATGAATAGGTATAAAATCCTGTAGTTTAAAAGTCCATTTTATGTGTTCATAAATGAAGTCGTAATTTTGCTGTAAAAGAACATTTACATTTTAACTGTGCTTCATAACAGCAAGATCTAGAACATTTTCCCTGAACAAATAGAGCTAAATATTTTTCCATCTTCTGAAATAGATCAAGATCACCATACTTTTGACATTGTTCTTTATTTGATAGGTAAAATATAACTTAAGGGAGATGAGAAGGAAATTATAAAGTCCTGCAAAAATAATAGGGGGGTTTTTTTCCTAGATACACTAAAATGTTTTAGAGTTTTAGAAAGCTACAGAAAATTGGATGAGCTGAACTGCTCTTTCTAGAGCCAATCCAGATTAGGAGATAATTGCCTCCAGCTTCTTGTTGCTTGCCCACTATGCTTTCCCATTGCTCATTGCAGTCTACCGTCAAGGCTTTTCCTTAATCTCATGTTTGGTGTCTCAGAGGTTGGACACAGAATCACTCTGAGAATGGCTGATTAACTTCTCATTTTGAAGCAAGTAATTCATTGCTTGCTTATGAATCTCTGCACCAAATTCTGCTACCCAGTGTAAATACACTTCAAGGTTGAACAGAGGCAGATGTTGATGAAGATGGAGAGGTCATGTGAAGTGCTGTACTTCTGGTTAAATTATATGTCTTTTCTGAGCACAGAATTTTGAGAGAACCATGGTGTAGCTGCACACATGGATATGCTGTAGGTTTCAGGAGATAGAAGCTTTGGATTGTCACAGAGAAGCAGTCGCGAGCAGCTGGGGCAGAAATGTCTTAATTGATGTCATTAATGACCAGACTGTATGCCCTTAAGCACTGCTTATATTGAGATCCATTTCTTTTCATACTCATGCTGGTGTAACTAAACTGATGCACTGATAATCTGGTAGCAGTTATTGCAGTAAAAAACATTTTCTTATGCCAGTTTCAGAGATCAAGATGACAAATAACAGCAGAAGTACGGGTATGTTTATGCAATCACATATACATTAGGGCAGTTATGGAGTCAGTTAAGTTGTTTAGAAAATAATATCTTTAGCAAAGAAAGCTATACTGATAGAAATGCTGGTAAAATGTTTAAAGATATACCCAGGGTACCTAGTAAATTAGAGAAGCTGAGGAAAGAACCCACTAGGTAAAAATCATCTGGGGAAAAAAACAAACCAAACCAATACAAACTGCAGAAGACTCTGTAACTCTAAAGTTCAAATAAAACTCTTAAAATGAGGCTCTAATAGACATCATGTAGTGAAAGCTTTGTGAGTTTCCTCTGATAATTATTTTAAACAGAAGAGGATGAATCTTTTTTCATATGCTTGTGGAGCATGAGAGTAAAGTTCTGCACTAATGAAGAAATCTGCTATGAGGTAATAACTGAGAGACTGCTTTTCTGCAGTACACCAGTAGATGATGATGAGTCAATTATTTCGAGTTACTGCCAAAACACCCAAATATGAATCAAGGGCATGTAAACAGATAAAAGATGGCAATTCAACCACTTCTCTACTCAACATTGGTAAGGCAGAGTATTTAAACCTTTCTAGTGATGCCTCGGAAAGCCGGAATCAAAACTCAATAGCCTTGGTGACTATTAAGCAGGTATCCTTTATTGCAGCGCTGGGCACACAGGGGATCGCTCCTCCAAATGTGTGCGCCCATTAAAGACAAATTTCTCATATTTATACAGATTAATTATACATATTAATTATAATTTCTAAGAAAAGGCAGGGTTATGCAAATTATTTCCAGGAAGTCATTTACATTAACTCCTCCCAGGTAGAGCATGCTCAGTGACACTCAGGGGGTCTCCTGGTGGTCTCCAGGGACGAAGGCTGGACGTCTTCCTCTCTCTCAGCGCATGCTCTTTATGGGTTTCTCCATGCTTATCTGGGCTCCCAACACCTGCACCGACTAGTTAGTTTTTCACTGAAAACAAGATAGACTCCGACTTTGAATTGGTTGTTAGTCTCATTATTTATGACTCCTCTATCTCCTACTTCCTCTGGTTTCAAGGCTGCTGCACTATTATGGCTAAGTTTCGTAGCTGCTTTGATGAAACAGCTCAAGTGATTACAGCCAAGTTCTGCTAAAATCCAAAACTAATCTATTCCTAAACCCACACAAATTCTTACTTCTTTATCTTCAAGGCTGTTACTGTTGCAGTTATGGTTAAGTTTTGCTCTGCTCTTGCAAGCAGCTTACACAGTTACAGCTTTCTCTTAAACTAGTCTATTCTGAAAACTATGAAAATTCTCATATTAAAGTTATATTAATTCTCTCTTATGCTACACCTATCTCAACCTATTCAGCATGATTACATTTCATTGAATCACTAGGCCTTATGCATTAAGAAGCTATGAACCATAACTATCTCACAGAAAGCATTCAGAGTGAGAAGAAACACGAATGACAATGTTTTAGTCTTGATAAATTGAGAAAGATGGTCTAAAAGCATGGAAACAGGCAAAGAATATTAGAATAAGCTGTTTCCCATATCTGCTGTGGAAGAATAAGGAGGAATGATCAGCTCTATACCAATGAAGATTCAGGCAAGACATTAAGAAAAACTTTCTAACACCAAGTTTTGTGGAGCACTAAGATCTGAGGTGTCTCCAATTGTTGTACTGATGAAGTTGGAGAATAGAGACAAGTGTCTGTCCAGCATTACAGATGTGCAGCTGCCTCTGCCTCAGAGCAGACAGTTGGACCGGATGATTTGTGGAAGGATCTTCCATCCCTGTTTTGCTGAGGTTCCCACTATTCAATAGAATTATTATGGTCTTCAGTTGCTTATGTCTTGTATTTTCCTATTTGTCTGGGTTTGTGTGATGGAAAGACACTTGAATGCAGGGTTTTAAAAATAAAAAATAAGAATAATTTATTTTTGAACCACGTGCATTCAATACACCACTACTGCAGGCTGCATGGTTACAATGGAGAAATGCACTATTGCTGTTTACAAGTACGAAGACACTTACTACAACCACAAGAGATTCACAAAATACACTGCTGCCAACACAGCAGTCACAGAACGCAGTGTTACCCCCCCACAAAAGTCACCTCACTGCTACCCCCCGCAGGCAATTCACAACGTTCAATATTACAGCCACAGCAGATTCATGGAACACACTATCACAAGGGCACTAAATGATACACGTGTGTTGGTTAATTACACAAGACTACAAACTTAAAGCATATCAAATATTCACTTACCCATCTCTCTGGTAAGGGTTCTCAGTATGTTACCTCAGCCAGGACCCTGGCCAAGGGGGAAGGGTCTCCTCTCAGAGTTGGAGAAGCTGCTCCCCCATCTCAGACTAAATCCCAGGGGTTTTATTTGATTTTTTGTCTGAGGTACCTGACAGTGTGCAGGGCTGTGTCCTAGTGGACAATGCCACCTTCCATGTTTGTCATTAGCAGTGACCCCCTTATCTTAGGCCCTATCTATTACATCTCTTTGCATTGTCTGGGCCCATTAAGGCCAAATGGAGACCTGGCTTGCCTTTATCTTACTGCTAGGCAGTTGAATAGTGGCTTGATTGGAACTCAAGGCATATTGTTTGTTGAAGGAATTCCAAGGCTCAACACAGGTTTTGAATTATGCAGCACTACCCATTTAGTCTTTTCATTTCTTTTCATTCATTGTTTTTCAGGACAACTCAAGACTGAGCTATCTACACAGCTCCCATGGGCTGCTCTGCCCTCAAGGCGATCCAGAGTCACTTTACAACCCCCCATGAGTCGCCTAATGGGCTAGACATTGCCAGAAACTTGTTTGTGGAACTCTGAGCCAGATGATCCTTACAGTTTGTTTCATTTATCATCCATGGACTTTGCACAGTCCCTACACTGAGACCTGTGGATGCAGTCAGAGCAATGATGTCCAGATGGACCAGGCTCAGCCATACACAGGCAGAGACTGTCACAACATGCTCTCAGGGCTCTGTCTACCCACTCACCTCAGATAAGTTTGGATATTAATCTCTGAAAGTCAAAGAGTCATATGGCTTAAAGGAGAGGAGATGAACTCAAAGACATCTCCAGTGTAGCTATGTGCAGGAGACCTCAACAGAACCACACTGCACTAAGTGGAAATGAAGTTCAGTAAGGCTGGGCCAAGTCCATAATGTCTTTTACGGTGATGTAAGAAGGAAGCCATCCTTCTCTTTGTCTTGGTGAGGCACTTTTCAACACAGCTGTTTTTCTAGAATGTGGAAACTCAGCACAGAATGAAGCCTTTGTCATCCTCAGCCAAAACTCAGTACAGATGTGCCAGGAAAGCTCAGTACTGTATTGTTTTTTGGTTGGGCTTTTTTCTTGTTTTGTGGGTACCTTTTACTTTAACAGCAAAGAATTAAATTAGCCTGATCTGATGCTAAGGTATGATTAAATAGATTCCCAGCCGCTCGGTTCCTTTCTGTGAGCCTATCTGCTACCAACAGCACAATATAAATAAACTCAGAGCCGGTCTCTAAAGCAGCAGCCTGAAGGGGATCATGACTAACATATTGTTGCATAGTTAGTAAAACACCTGGGATCGTAAATGTCTTCTTGGGCTTCATGAAGTAGTCTAGACAATGGTGTTCTGCATAAAATAGTCTGCGCAGTAGTCTCAAAAGATGTTTTTCAATGCAGCTATGTCTACTGATAAAATACCTTTAGAAATTGATGCACTCTGTAGTTCCTGTCATGATAATATTGATTTTGCACACACCTTCTTCATTAGATTGAAAATGAAAATATTCCTATATTTAAGAATAGAAGAGGGGAAAAAAAAATGTTAACCTATACTTCTCTTTAAGGTTCTGTGCCTCTTCTTTGAGTTAACATGCCTCTCAAAGTACAGCAGTTTCCCAGTGGTTTGATAGAATACAACTGATATTTCCCTCTCAGTTCCCCTTTATTCCATCATTTATTCCCTTAATGTTTCACAAAATTTTTACGTGTCTGCAATTTTATATGAATGCTATTTATAATAATTACATGCCAAATGGGTGATATTAGAACTTAAATAGTGGATTTGTTCTGTGTGCATTATCATGAGGTGGTACCCAGTGGGATTGAAGAGAAAACTCTATATTGAAGTAGCATTAAGTACCTAAAAGACTGAGAATAAATATTAGATAGCTGCATGGCTTCCTATGCACCACAAACCAGTTGTGCTTTTCCTATTGCACACATGCACACCAAACCTTTTTCTTTTTCTGTAAAGTTCATAATTATTTCATTGAGTGCCAATAACTTCCACTGCCTTTTTCTTTTGGAGGTAAGAAATCCTGGCATTCCGTAAAAGTAAATTAATATTTTAGTCCAACTGATATTAAAGTATAACAAGGTAGAATTTGTTTCTCTTGTGGAAAAAATATGACTTTCACATTATTTGGAGATTGTCTTTGAGGAACTTCTGCAGTTAGAGTTCACCTTGCCAATGTGAAAAAGACAGTTACGCTTAAAACAATAGAATAAAACTTGTTGTTAGATTCCGGATCAGATTTGTCAAGATGCAAGCTGGCTTAAGTGTGTATAACAAAGATCTGATCTTTATCTGCTCCTTTATCTATGCATAGGAGTTCAATTAAATGTAAATAAAGATGCACACTGAAATGTGTGTATGTTGTAAAATTTGGCCCATGGCATCTGTATTCTGCACATTATGGAGAGATTCCAATGGCCTGTTTGGGTCTGATGTTACATGGCTTAAATACTCTGAAGGATCCTGTTTATTTCTTTTGAGTTTGTTAAGATTATGCTGAGAGCTCAAATAAGCAGCCAGTGATATTTAAAAGACTGACAATGGTTCGGCACCTTCATTGCCAACAGCAGCCTGCCACTCTGACCTCTCTTTTCTCATTGAGTGATCACATTGCTGAACTGCTTCTACTTTGTTTTCCCAAAAGCTACTGGGAGACATACAGGTTTCTTTTCCAACCCTGCTCATTCTATTATTCTCAAAGGCCAATTCAGAGATGGATCCAAACATGAGATGCCTATGTAGAATGTGCTATTAATTAAGCATCCCAGGGTGGTTTTAGGTACACATTACTTAGCTCCAGGTATTTCCATTATGTCTCTATTCTTTTTTGTTACTTTTTCTTTCACTCACATTATTCACTTGACAAACATGGATGGGTTTGTTTCCTTGTTTTGTTTGTTCTTTTAATGCATGCTGGGACTCCTGTCCGCACATAACTAGTCCTCTACATACTGTAAGAGTATGCATGCATCATAAAAGCTGAATGGAAGATAACGGTTGTGGGACTGGTCAGTCCATGAGGAATATTGTGAGTTGACAAAGACTGTTAGAGCAAAGATACATATTTTGATATAATGTTCCATCACATTTAATTTTTATCATGTGCTCACTTGCCCTGAAGAAAACTTTAAGACCAAACACTAGGCTTAGAAGGTTTATAAGACTTACCGTATTTGTTCACACCTACAACCTACCAACTTCAGTATCCAAAGCAGGCATCAGTGCCCAACATTCCATGATAGAGAAAAGCATCTAGAGCATGAAATTATAGTTTTAATTACAGCCTTGGAATGTGTGCATCTGAAGTAGAGTGTGAGTGGTTTGTAATGCCACAAACAAACCGTGTAGTGTAGATCAGCTCAGAGAAAGGGTGGAATTGCCCCTCTATTTACGCTCTAGGTTAAGGAAGGAGAAATGACTGGTGAGATGGCAGCTGTGAAGGATCTTGGGGTTGCATTGAAATGCCAACCAAATATGAATCAACTAAATATGAGTTGGGAAACTAGTAAAATATCACCTGAAATGCTGTGTCCAGTTTTTGTGTATCATGCTTTAATTTCTAAGAAACAACTTGGACAGCCTGAAAGACATCGATAAAAAAATAAAATTGTTAGTCAAAACATGACCTCTAAAGATATCTTGAAGGTATTTCAGTATTTTAAGCAACAGAAAACATGTGAAGGAATGAAACTATAATATTCTAATGCATAACACACAGTTATTAAAAGAACAATGATTAACTGTTTTTCATTATCACCAGAGAAAAAAACACAACATTTGTCTTGGTAATCAGCCTGCTCCTGTCTGTGTCTTGAATGATTTATTGAAATTTCCCTGAGTCCTAATTTTCTGTATCTCTGTGCTGGGGGTATAGGGCCTGGATGCTGGGGAAAAAGAGGAGTTTGTAAGGACTTTATTTGTCATAGTTATTTGTCCTTCCTGTAAGGTACTGATTTTTTTTTTTTTTCCCATTAGTGTTACCATTGAACCATGAAGTAAAAGCTCAAAATACATGTTTTGGTTTTCTAAGTCCACTGGAAGATTAATCTGTAACTGAAGAATTTTATTATTACCATGGTTTTATCTTAGAGATTAACCAACTTTAAGTAATGTTTTTTTGCATAGAGTTTACCATGACAGGAGTGACCAATGCTTTGTCCACGTGTGGGATTGCTTTACTGTTCTCCAGAGAAATACTGACCCCAGTGTTTAGGTAAGCAGATAACTAAGAGTAAGCACCATCATGCATATTTTAAATACACAACCTGACTTTCAAATATGATTCACAGAATTGTAGGGGTTGGGAAGGACCTCCAGAGATCATCGAGCCCAACCCCTCTGCCAAAGCAGTCTCCCTAGGACAGGTCACACAGGTAGGCATCCAGATGGGTCTTGAATATCTCCAGAGAAGAAGACTCCACAACCCCCCTGGGCAGCCTCTCCAAGTGCTCTGTCACCCTCACTGTGTAAAAGTTCTTCCTCATATTGATGCGGAACTTCCTGTGCTCCAACTTGCAGCCATTGCCCCTTTTCCTGTCTCCACAGACCACTGAAAAGAGGCTGGTCATTTCCCCATGAGTCCCACATTTCAGATATTTATAAACATTGCTCAGATCTCCTCTCAGTCTCCTTTTCTCAAGGCTGAACAGCCCCAGTTCACTCAAATATGCTGCTAATGTGCAGGGTTTTTTGTAACTGAGTTCATACTTAAAATCATAAAGGAATCTAGTGACTATTTTTAGTACTTGATTTTTGTTTTAGTTGTTTTAAGTTTAGCCTTATAGCAAGGAATTTAAAATAGAAATGCTATTGAGCTAAGCTCCTGTTCCTAATGAATGCCACAGTTAAATTTGCATTTCATTTAATGCACATGCTGAAGGTCTGAAGCTAAGACACTATGTCTATGTTTTCTTGAATGTGAGACATAGCAGGTGGTATTTCCGAGCACACTGATGGGGAAATACACGGCTGGTATCTTTCACTGTTTTCCTCAGAACCAGGTCAAGCTTTCTCAGCATTACAATGAAGAGGGGAACATGATAATAGTTTGTCAGCAACAAACTATGTAAAGGATGTGCAAAGTTCTGCCTAAAGGACCACAACATTAGCACATTGTGTGCATTGTAATACCTCGGGAGTGATAAAGAGAAAGAGGGAAAGAACAGGAGAGGGTATCAAGTCTGCCTGCAGTCTGAAGAAACAGCTCAGCTTTGTTCGCAAGACAAAAGCTAAAGCTCACCAAAAGGATGTGTAATGAGGAGTAAATTAAGTAAACGGGCATCAAGTGTCTTTGAAGATAACCAAGTAGATGGGTGGGGGATAATGAGCTCTCATAATAGAAAAAAAAACTATTCTTTGAAAACTTTATGAATATGCATATATCGTGAATATGCATATATGCCTCGTATAAAAGCTGTGTAACTGACCCTTCACATTGGGAGGAGCGATGCCCTGTGCTGCCCAGCGCTGCAATAAAGAATAGTCACCAAGGCTATTGAGTTTTGATTTTAGCTTTTCACGGCATCAACAAGCAAACCTGACTTTTGCAATGCTTACGGTACAGAGGAGCAATCCTGACCCTGGTCTGCCCACCCTGTCACAGGTAATGAAACTTTAGGGCCTTTGGATAAGGGGTAGAAGATAGTTTTAGGGAGATAAATTTGTTGCTGATGCTATTATAAATAGAACAATGACAATGCCTTTCCTGCTGATGGCCGACCACTCCATCCTACAATAGCTGCCAACCTGTGCTCTCTGACTTCCTTTCTTTTTTGACCACAGCAGTTGCAGCTGAAAAACATCTTTGGCAAAAAAGGGGCAATGGAGTAATTCTGTTACCTCTGCCGCCTTGTATTTAATCGCTGTTGTGGTTTAACCCCAACAGGTAATCACGCAGCGGCTCATACACCCCTTGCTCTGCCAGGGGAATGAGGAGTTGAACCGAAAAAACACCTCATGGGTTGAGATAAAGTCAGTCTGTCAGGACAACACAAGGATGATGATGATTATAATAATAAACAAATGACGCACAAATGCATTTGCTCATCACATGTAGAAATGATATGGGGGTGGAGGGCATAAAGAAATAGAAAGAATAGCTCACAAGATTTAAGTCACACAATTGTGTAGCTTAAAGAAAAGGAGGCCCACAGGAACTGGCCTGTAGGGAGGTAGATTTTGTAGGGAGCAATTGTAGGAATTTAGGATTCAGGAAACAGAATGGGAACAGGATAATATCCATCACAGAGATGTCAATTATCTCTTTATCAATGAAGGAACAGATGGCCGGAATACATCCATAGGTCTCCCTATATGGACATAAACTAGTCCAAACTGATAAGAATACTGCAAGTTGGCAAGATTCTTGCGTTCCAGGCAAGGAAGTTGAAAAGTACATCGTGAGAAAGACTCGGGGCCTTCATCCCATGGACCACCGGAGACCCAGGCCCACAATTTTTTTGAAGGATCTGCGCAAGCGTGAAGAACGATAAACTAATTAGCATACGAGGAGAGGGTAGGCGGGTGCAGGTAATTAATATGTATAGGCGTAAATTGAATATTCAGTATTATATTGTATAAATACACGAATGGCTTGCTGTGTGAGATGTGCATGTTTGTGGTGGAAGGATCCCCTGTGCACCCAGCACTGAATAAACATACCTACTTTATAACTTTTGAGTTATAGAGTCTATTTTCCGCACGTCAGAAAGAAAAAAACCACAACCAACAATCCAATGCACAGTCTGTTTCTGAGCAGCGCGTGTGCCTCCAGTTACATGTGGAGCATGACACTCTGTGGCAGGGAATATCCTTTTAGGTCAGTCTGGATCAGCTGCCCTGGCTGAGCTTCTGGCAGGGTGTGTGAAGTTTAAGTTCTTGTCTTAATGTAGGCACTACAAGTACCTAGGGACAACTAAAGACATCAGTGTGTTATCAACATCACTTTCATACTAACCCCCAAACACAGCACTACACCAGCTACTAGAAAGCAAATTAAATAGATCCCAGATCCTGAAACCAGGACAATCACATAACTAATTTGCCTATGCCTAGAGTCAGTTTTTGTTTCCTTATTGGCTTCTACTATGACATATGTGAGTGTCAGAAATTCCTCTGTACCCTAGATAAACATGAAGCTTTCAAGTAGACTAGACTAAATTTCTATAAAGTTAGCCTAACAGAGTCTTCTTCAGGAACAGACATCTGAGCTCCATCCAAGGGTTTCAT
Source organism: Zapornia atra (assembly GCA_013400835.1). Taxonomy (NCBI): domain Eukaryota; kingdom Metazoa; phylum Chordata; class Aves; order Gruiformes; family Rallidae; genus Zapornia; species Zapornia atra. The sequence continues at coordinate 14,632 of VZTU01012777.1, read as the reverse complement.
ACTTTTATACAGACTTCAGTGAAGAAACTTATAGGCAATAAAATACTTAGCCTCCAAAGTGCACACTACATTTGTGATAAAATTTGGATTGGAAAATTTCACTCCATCAAAAGTGCATTTTATCACTACCTTTAGAAATACTAAAAATTTTCTTAGAGGTGAATTTTAGAATAGATTTAATACAAGACTTTATGAAAGTCGTACAAATTTAAGTTACTTCATGTACATTCCATTGAATATTTTAATTGAATCCTCAGGGTTACCAATTATGCTGAAACTGCTGAGTTTGCATTTCTGCAAGCTGGGCAACAGTATGGAAACTGGGAAAACTGAGTTCTACAGACGCAGAATGCACTACTCTAAACATATCGTTCTATCAAATAATCACCAATTATCATGGGAATACTTCAAAGCACTTTGCAATGATAGTTGTTTTCATGTTCAATTTGTCTATCTCCAGTGGTTGCACTGCAACCTCCACTTTAAAAGATGGAGGTTTAGCTGAACGATAAACATTGTGATCATAACTTCAAAGATAAATTCTCTTGAACTAAGGCTGGAATTGGTTCTCTTTTCTCTCTTGTTATAGAAAGCTGAATGTATGATAGTTAAATGGAAAAGAATTTTCAAAGCCAACCATTCTGGCTTTTAGGACTATTTTCTTGTGAAAATGAAACTTATTTCAGACAAGAGTCCTTTTGTTTTTCTATCAGTGGTAGTTTTTGTTTTCGCAGCAGGGTGAGATAGCTCACTCTCATTTCTTAAATAATTTAGAAGGAAATTTAATCTCTGCAAAGGATAATTTTGGAAAGAACTTACTTCCAAAGAATATTACGACATCCCTTGTGTTCTTAAATAACTATAGGCTGATCTATTTTCTTCTGTACTTACTTAAACCTTTTAATTTCTGAAGGCAGGTTTTGTCGTGTTTTTCCCCACTCATGGGGTGGGTGATTTACACTTTCTAAGTAACTATCCCCTATTAACAGGATAGTTACCTTTAGCCTAAATTTTTCATGTCTATGAGAATAGCTTCCTTGCTATCAGTTTTAAAACCTCATCATACTTGTTAGATTTCCTTCACTTTGAGTCTCTGTCATGAGACTCTGATCTGAAGCGTTTCCTTTCTTTGTATTTTTCCATAAATTAATCTGGCAGAACCCAGTGACGTAATTTGGCAATTTCATATGTTGGTACTTAAGTCACAGAAATAGTTTAATTCAAACTTTTAAATGCTTCATTTGTCAGGGGTGCCCTGCAGAACTTTCTGGCCATTACAGCTGTACTGTAGCTTCTACATATCTTTCTCAAACAATTGAATTCAATAAAAGATATTAGAGGACCACTTCCCTTTCAGTGTAATTGTGATGCAAAATAGCATCTCACAAAATTGTTCATTATGTAAGATTGTTCTGGAGTGAATACAGCTGCAAGGTACTTTGCAGCTCCAGGTTAAAAGCTCTAAACTTCCTTGACTTCATCAGTGGAGGTACATCCAGTTGGCTCGTTACAGCTGCTTCCGTATATGCAGACTACTCATAGAGTGGTCTGACTTGCAGAGTGCTCCAAAAAGTGGTGATCAATATTCAACCCACTTAGTAGGAGATGCCTGTCCTTAGAGAGGAAGGGCTGAGAGGAAAGTGATTTCCTGAAGTGCTCACTGTATGTCACTTCTAATTATTAACGATTGTGTCAGGGTTTCATTGAAGTAATCTAGGGAGCAGACTCATTGCATCTGTCCATGGAAACATTAGATGATGATTTCAAAGATACATTTTTTTAGTTTCTCAAATTCAAAAATATTCTGTCACCTGCTTTCTGACTACTGTTATATGCCAAATTTTTCTTTCTCTTATGCCACATACTCTAGGAAATTATGTTAGGGCCCTGAGTGCATTGATGAGCTCTGCAATACCCACCTCTGAGGAGTTTTGCTGCCTGTGCTCAAAGTGCAGCTATAATCCATATCATCCCGTTAGGAGATAAGCAGGAATCTACAGAAGTGATGGCTGTCACTGGGCTGCTGATTAACTCTGGTTTCTGTCAGTGGTCTGCCCTGTTATTTCTGTTTGAGTGCTGTGTTGGCGGGGACGGTGCCCTGCCTGTCTCGTGTCACCTTTGCCTTCTCTTTGAGAGCACTCCACTCTAACAGCAGTTTATTAATTTATTTCCATCATTACAATTCCACTGAGGTCAATAGAGATACTCAAGGTATCAGAAACAGTTCAGGGTAGCTCAAGGTTAAATCTGGATGTGCTTGTCCATCCATTGTGAGGTAAATTAAATCACTATTCCAGAAGACTGAATGGCACATGGTGAGTCGAAAGTAAAATGACCATTGGCTTGGGTCAGTCTCAGCTCTCCTTTGTGGTGAGTGTGGACAACAGTTACATTTGTCTTGAAAAGGAATTGATAGTCAAAATTCCTGCAAGTCAGTCTTCTTGTTATATGCCTTTCTGACTTTAAAACATGATTTGAGAACTGCTAATGTATTGTCAATGACATCTGAATTCTACTTTTGTTTAACTTTTTATTGTATTCAGTAAAACGTGAAAGTCGCATTAACTTCAACAATATGCAAATAGTAAGCGATCCTTCTTCCCTGGTATTCCTGATGAATAGGAAATTATGTTAACAACTTTAATTATTCTATTAATTTATTATTGGAGAATAATTAAAAGTGAATGACTGTTAAAAGTTATTTTCTTTTGCAAAAATGAGGCTTTCATCTTTTTTTGCCACATTCATTTTCAACAGTAGGTATCTGCCTTTGTAACTTTCTCTCATACACTTTCCCTCCACCATTACTGACACTGGAGTTTAAACATTAAAAATTTAAGAAAAATGTAAGAAAAGTATTTTGAAATTCTTTCTGCTCATTGTTCAATGCCTTTGATACAAGTAACTGTATGCTCTGAGACCTGAAGCTAGAAGAAAATGGAAAAATAACTTTATTGGAATTGTAAAGCATAATTTTGCCTCCATTTTGTGCTCTGTGACCTGCAGTTTGGTCAGTAGCATGCTGAAGGTCAACTGCATAACACATTTTTCCATGGGCCTTATAATACATTTATATGATCTGATTAGTATCAATCATCCTTCCATGGATCATGCCTATTCTATTTTTCCGTAATCTAACAAGGAGAAAAATATCCTGGGTGGATGTTTGCAGACTATATGGAGTATGAAAGAATACAGTCCAGTTACTCTTAACTCATGCGTTTAACTTAATTTAATTTATGATCATAGAAAGCACTACCTATGTAAATATATGTAGATTTTGAAGCAGTTGCCAGAGCATGGATGCCTAATTGCTCAGATATTCTTTTTGTCTCCCAGTTACTCATCCAAGCAGACAAGACATCTCCCATACGTTCTGTGCCATTTGTGCCAGTCCTGCTAGGTATCTTTGATATTTTGCACTATTTCACATGACAATAGACACATATGTTTGCATGCCTGAATTGATCACAGCTCTTTACTGACAATAATGGGATATTGACTCCTACAACTACATGTAGACACCTAAATATAAATGTCTTAATTTGGAGCTTAATTTCATCCTCAAACTCACCTATTCAGAGTTTCATTCAGATATCCTGAAAGATCTGTTTACTATTTCTATTTACTATAGAAAGCTTAATTTTTACCTTAGTCAATGATGTGAAACAAGCATAAAAGATTGCTTCCATACATTCATGCCTAGTCATGAGTCAAGGCAGCACCTACACTCCATCTGGATAACAAGGGGACCAACAGAAACTAATGTACCTGATGTCTTAGGCATATTGGAAGGCACCTCCATGTATGATAGATATGTCAACTAAAATCAAATCATCAACCACGTATGTAAATGATACCTGTCTGGGATGATTAGAGGCAGCATCAGGGTGGCTACAGTCATACTGTGTATTGGAAGCGGACCTTCAATGGTCAAAATCACGAACAACATCCATAGCCAAATACGTTTTTATTGTTTCTGTGGGTAAGCAATTGACTTATGATGATTTTTCACTGTTACCTTTTGCGTGGCTATTGAATAAAAAATGATCACTTGATGCTGAGGTGATGTTTGTGCTGGGAGATACACAAAGCCAGGCCACTACTTCTGATTCTGAGACCAGCTGGTGATGTCTGACTGCCTCCTTATTATTAAACTCTCCTTGCTTCAAATTCACGGTGGCTACAGTCAAACTGTCAATAGTCAAAATCATGAACTGAGCCTGTGAATTTTTTTAAGAGAGTGCTAATTCCCCTAGGCTAAGTGTGCCAGGAACCACTGTAAACGCTTAATGGTACTAAAAACTATAGTCTTATCACTGCCATCTCTGTCTTGATGTGTTTAATTTACTAGTGTAGGTGTCTCAGGAGCATTAAGAATAATATTGGAAGGACTGTATGGAATTTATAAGCATTTCTTATAAGGAAGATTTTGCCAACCAGAAGTTAAGGCATTCACTACAGAAAATTATCAAAGCTCTTTTCAGCTGCAAATATTCTGTTTGATGTTTTGTCTCTATGTATCTCATTTCACCCTAGAGAATCCTACAGCAGTCAGAAAACTTCGTATGGAAATAGCATGGTGTCCATCAAAGAGGGGTAGTCTGGTAGTGTAACATGACAGATATTTGCCGGGGAAAACAGCATTGCAGATCTGTATAGGAGTGGGACCAGGCAAGAATCCTGCATATCTCTGAAAATACAGAGAGACTGCGAGGAGGTAAAGGAGCTCAGCAGAACTGAGGTAATTTGGGTTGTGGAAAGTTAGGTATAAAAAAAAAATTACTTTGTCTGTTTTTCTGCTATCTCTTGTCTTCCATAAAAGCTGATTACCTGAATACAGCATCTTCAAGAACACCATACCCTGAAACATCATTTTAAGGCTTAGCTGATGTAGAAATCCATTTGGTGAATTAATCCCTGATGCAAGTGTAGTCAGTGCTCGCTCACATATCCTATCCAAGTACTGATCAGGCCAAAGCTTTGCATATGCTTCCATCTTGCAGAGAGCTTTGTGTGGGCACAGTGGTTTTCCTGTACACCGCAATTACCGAGACTCTTCAAATTGTAAACTGCAGGTCTTGTTCTCACAAGAAATTGCACTGATTTAAATAAAAGGATTATTATTTAAGAATTTAATTATATTCCCCTGTGAACATTTTTCCTTTAGAAGTAGTTTATTTCAAATTTTTAGGGGTGAAAGGAAGAATTCAGACAGGGTAATCTTAATTAGACATTGGTGGGAGTAGAGTGCTGACAGTAGGGTAGCAGATTGTTACTCTGAAAAGGAGACAGACAGATTTTGACAGTCCATGAGAGGTGACCGTGTCAGATAAAATGAAAAATGTATTTTCAATGTAAAGTTAGCAGCATGCGGGATGCAAGAGTTACTTTTGGTCTGATGACAAGACAGAAAGTAGAAAATTACTCAGATGGCTGCTTCTCAACTACATGAAGGCATTGCTGCCAAGTGCTTTACACTGCTGCTTAATTTCTATTCTATAATGCATGCGTATGTTATAGCTCTCACTGATTCAAATGAAAAAGAATTTTATCCACATTTTTAAACACTTTTTTTCTTTCTGTTGAGAGAAATAATAAGGCATTAAGATAAATGGAGCCATATGCATCCCTGTGTCTGCACTGCTATGATAATGCAGTCCCCCAAAACCAGCTGCCAAGCATAGCTGTCAGTATTGTACAAGAAAGTTAAAATAATTGTTTTCTTCTTTAGCACTCCTTTCATTGGCTTCTGCAGTTCAAATTTTGAATGCTGAATAACCTTTCTAGCACATTACCATATTTTACTTTGCTTTAAATAAGAATGTACACATTGATCCATGGCTGTTTTAGTTATTTCTTTAGAAAATATGCTTCTCTAGGAATCCCTGGGAAGCCCTTGCCCACACAGAATTTCCTTTATAACTGAAGATACTCGAAGATGGGCATGTTTGGAGACCTAAGGAGAATACTTTTGAGATGTATGGTAGAAGAGAATGGAGGAGGAATGGGAAAGCATCAGCTTTCCATAAAAAGAATCAGTACAGTCTTCTGCTAGGGAGATTTTACTTGTTCTTTATTCCGTATGCAAAGTAGCTGTGTGACATAGGGGAAAAGTCTGGAGTTGACTGAACTGAAACCATTCCAACAGTTAGAAACACTTCTTGAAAAATCAAATGAAAAAAAAAAGCACATAAAATAGCTTTACACGAGAGTACAAATATCTCAGATGTTACATAACCATGATATTGCATAAGACATATTACATGACGCTGTGGTCTAATGTCACATTATGGATCCCTCTGGTAACTGGCCTTATACTTTCACATTTCACCGGCAGCTGGCCCCAGGTGCCCTGGCCTCCCTTGCTTCATGCTCACACACACATAAATGGATCACTTAGTTTTGACCCCAAGGCTCCATGGTCTCCCCAAGAGCTGTCTGGGACCTCCTGGTCCATCCAGTAGTGAACTCACAGACCCTCTTGTGTCTCCAGTATCCAGGTTTGATACCTGTTTTCCAAGCTCTTATCCTACTCACAGGGTAGTTCTGCTTTTATTATTAAAAAATTACTGTCATTTTCAACCTGCTCACACATAACTAAACCTATATTTTTGTCAATTATTTTTATATTAAGACTAAAGTTCAACAAAGATCTTCCACAGAACCACACAAATTTAGGGGGGGAATTCACAAACATTAAATCTTGCCTCACAGCCTAACAAACTAGAATTTTTCTCCAGCCAGAAAACAGCTGTAATCAAAATTAGATGAAAATTCTCCTCTGGATGAAGTCTTTTTTGGAGAAGCTCATTCTAGGGAATTTTTATGGTACCCCTTGAGGCAAATTAAACACACATATGTACTTAAATAGAAAAGAATAATGTAAAGAACAATGCATTGGTCAGAGTCCTACCACACTACATGTTTCTGCATGGAGTCTGCACAGGTAGGTTGCAAGCATATTCCTTATATACACTTGCGCCAGCACCAGTCCCAAGAGCAGTTGCATGGGGCACCTCAGCCTGACTGTGGGTCCATTATCTGGTCCAGCTCTGCTGCCCAAGGGTGGTCCCTGAGCTTGGGCAACTGAGCGCTCCTTCTCCAGGATGGCTGCAAGTCAATGTTGAGGCTGTTTCTTCTCTCATCACCAAGGGAAACTTCACTCCCTCAACAGGAGTCTCTTCTGTCTCTGGCTATTCCTGTTTCTAACAAGTTTAGCCTTTTCATGTATTCAGGCCATTTTGCTCTCCATGCCAGACCAGTCCTTGGTCACAAGTTACCCCTGCTGAGCAGTTACAATTTCCACTTCACTTGTCTTTTCCTTTTATCGTTAAAGGAAGCCTAGACAGATTCTGTCTTGGTGAGACTTAGTGAATATTCATCAATTTGCATGGTGAATATCATATCTCTAACATTTGTTCATCATTTTGAGAGACCTGAGTCCCACAGTGGTAAAAAAATATTAATATTAGGTCCATAAATACCTACAAAGATAAAGATTTTTATCAGAAAGAATGAGTCAAAGACTTCCTGGTGTTCATCAAAATGAATAAAAATACTCTTGAGTTTTAAAGTATTTCTTCAGCCTCAAGTGCAGAGTACTCAAATGTAGACATGTTTTTTATCTATCTGCTGCAAGTCTTGTGATTGTGGAAGCATTTCTTAGGAAAAGAAAGAAGGAACATTAGATTTTAAGAATCACATTTTGTAAAAAAAGAAACTATATTTGTGCTACATGAGACTATTAATAGATGTCTCCTGATGACCTGTGCTTCATGCCACATTCTGAAATTATGGTCATTTAAAATTTTTAATAAAGTTCTTTTGATGGCTCATGTGTTTATAGGAAATTCACTAGAATGGGAGTAGAACACAGAGCTTCTGCTCACCTAGTGCAGACACAGAAGCATGGACATTCCACCACCAGCTGAGGAGATTGGTTACCTTTCATGCTCAGTGGAGAAATACAGGCATCACTAAAAGGCCACAAGTGAATTGAACTTCACTGGTTGTGTAGGGAGTTTAGAGAAAAGTTTCCTAATACAAGCAGTTTAGTTAACAACCTCATTATGTGGGGTAAATCTGGGCTAAAAAGGTTTGAATAATAAAACATTTTGGTTTAGTATTTAAAAAAAACCAAAAAACAACCCACACTTTAAAGATACATATTTTAGAGGAAGTTTCTTCATCTTCTGTACTGCAGTTACCAGAAAAGTTAGTGCACTGGTGGTGTCCACACCGTGGTCAGGGCTTAGGGCAGTTACAAGGACCACAGGTGTACCTTTGTCAGTTTGCTCAGTGTGGTGGATTGACCCTGGCTGGAGGGTGGATAAAATGAAAGGCTTGCGGGTCGAGATAAGGACAGGGAGGGATGACTCAGCAGTTATCATCACAGCACAAGCAGACTTGACTTGGGAAATTTAACTTAACTTACAACCCAATCATATCAGAGTAATGAAAAATAAATCCCAGTTTTAAAACACCTCACGCACCCCTCCCTTCTTCCTGGGCTCAACTTCATTCCCATTTCTCTCCCTCTTCTCCCAGAGGCACAGAGGGATGGGGAATGGGGTTTGGGATCAGTTCATCACACATTGTCTCTGCTGCTCCTTTCTTCTCTGGGGGGAACCCTCCACAGTGTTCTCCTGCTCCAGCATGGGGTTTTTCTCATAGGAGACAGTCCTCCACAAACTGCTCCAACATAAGCCCTTCCCATGGGCTGCAGTTCTTCACCAACTATTACAGCGAGGGTCCCTTCCACAAGGTGCAGACTTTCAGGTTCCAAGCATGGGTCCTCCACGAGGTCACAAGTCCTGCCAGCAAACCTGCTCCAGCATGGTCTCCTCTCTTCACAGGCCTACAGGTCCTGCTAGGAGCTTGGTCCAGTACAGGCTTCCCATGGGATCACAGCCTCTTTTGGGTGCATTGACCTGCTCCAATGTGGGGTCCTTCATGGGCAGCAGGTGGATACCTGCTCTGCCATCAACCTATGGGCTGCCTGGGGACAGCCTGCCTCACCACGGTCTTTACTATGGACTGCAGGGGAATCTCTGCTCTGGTGCCTGAAGCACATCTTCTTCCTTCCTCACTGACCTTGGTGTCTGCGGAGCTGTTCCTCTTACATATTTTCATTCCTCTCTGTCTGCAATTACACAGGTTTATTTTTTCATTCTTAAATACATTATCTCAGAGCTGCTACCACCATCACTGATGGGCTTGGCTTCGGCACTAGTGGCAGGTTCATCTTGGAGCTTGCTGACTATCAGACATAATGGAAGCTTCTAGCAGCTTCTCACAGAAGCCTCCTCTGAAACCCCCCTGCTACCAAAACCTTGCAAGCAAACCCAGCACACTCAAGAATATGCTGTGACCTTGAGTGATGGTTATCATTATAGCATTTACAATTAGCAGTCCTGCACATGGCTGTTTTCAAGTTATTCTCAAAAAGCATGTAAAGTAAAATGCCTGTGGCATATTGGCTATTTGAACTTGTGGTGGTGAGGGCAGCCTGAATGAGCGTCCCAGTAAATTAACTAACCGCACTTGTGGAAAATGCTGATAGTGGGGAAAAGCGCATTACTGCTTGACCTCTAACTCCAAGCCTATTGCAAAAGCTTCATTTCAGTTGCAGCACCACCTCTCCCATAGCAAGGCTTTTATAAACCCCTGTGCTGGGTTTAGCTAGCACTGTGTATAATCAGCATTTTCAGGGCACTTTGTCCCCTTTTTTTTGGCTTCTGGTAAATATTTGTTGCCACCTTCCACATTTTGTCCTCTCCTTGTGACAGCCAAGTTGATCTATGCATTTTTTTTCAGCTCAGCTTCAGGTTTCTCACGTTTCACCTTCTTCTGGGGTGAAAATGAATTTCTTTATTTCTTCAAATCTCAATTTCTTTCTTTTCTACTCCATTCCTTCCCCCGCCCCCTGTCCTTTCGCTCTGCTGCTTTTGGAGTCGTGCTAGCAGCCTTCCTTCTCCTGGAGGCAACAGAATCAGAGATACTTGGACTTAGATTTGTCAAAACACAACATTTGTGCTTGATGGGAATTTTTACATTCCAAATCCTATCTTTCTGAAAGAAAGAGGAAAAACCAACAGGTTTTAAAGAATGCAATTTTACAAAATAATACTGCTCTAAAAGGATACATGATTTATTGTTGAAAACATCCAATTGCTTAATCATCTTGATGATGCAAATATTATATATCAAGAAAATGTTAAACTTTAAAGACAACAGAGAGCTTGAAAAAAAATGAAAATTTACTAAAAAATAAACCTGTTTAAGTTTACTTTAAAGTACATTTCAATATACTCAGACATTCAAGGAATTAAAAAAACCCCCAGTATTCCCAAATGATGTCAAAATGGTTGCAAGTTCTAATTTTTCCTTTTGATTGGCAAATGAAGGTTTCATACCAATTTAATCTAGTTCTTTGTGATATATGTCAAACTCCTCTGTACTTTTAAACTCAGGAACCTCTCTTACTTCAAGCAAGGAGAGCTGGTTTGTTGTGCTGCAAAGATGATCAGGAGATAGTAAATAGGAAATATTCTGTTCCAATATGTGTCAGGTTTGGGGTTTTTTTCTTCTTTTTTAAAGATTTTTTTTCCTATCAGACATCTTTCAGCCAAATACTCATCATATTTCTCTCAGCAGAACAAGAAGAGAAAGATCCCAATAGTCTCTCTTATATGTGTGGCTTTTCAATTTTTAAATGTTAACACAGAGGTTTCTGGGAGCCGAGTCTTCAATTTCCAGTTTGGAAATGCACATAATGAATGCTTGATTTTGTGTTGCTTAGGATAGCAAAAACATAAATAAAACATATGAAGAGCTTTTAGGTAAAAGAACAGGAAAAAAAAACCCCACAAAACCCCGACCAAAAAACCCCAACTCTTGTGGTTTTATTTTATTGTTTTGTTGGCAGGAAAATATTGCACTTTGGGAACTGGGAGAATAACTTATTCAGAAGCTCAATAAATAGAGAAAGGAAATTGGGTACATACTGGAACAGACTTAAGTTTTTGTGCTTTGTTTTGATTTTTTGGTTTAGTATTTCTAACACTTTATGGATAAACTTAGTATTTGTTCCCCATAAACTGAGAACTGATGGTTGCAATTTGCTACATTTTGCACCATGTTTATGCTCAGGAGAATTCCTGATGACCATTAATATGAATGTCAAATTCAGCATGTTTTCCTGATGAAACAAGATTAATTTGAACTCTGTTCTACTTGATTTTTATGTCAGTCCCTTCTTCATAACTTTGAAAGACATTGGCTAATTTTAGTCTCATTGAGAGGTGAGTAGAATTCTTGAAGATAATTATGTGCCTATAAATTTACTGAAAAGGTGACTGACTAAAGGAGAAAGACCCAAAATACAGACTCTCTCGCGGCCAAAGGAGAGCAAAATCAGCCATTACACATTCTCTTTGGTAGCAGACAGATATTTCATATGCATGTAGTTCAAGACAAGTGTATATTTTTCTCTTCTTGTATGTGTGTTTCATAATGGATCATCTAGTAAGCAGCACAGGTAATGTTATTGGGGTGATGTGGGTGACATAAAGGAAATAGGACTCATATATATTAAAAAAAATCAGGTTTCTGATAGTCTCTACTTCCTACAGGACACCGTGATGCTTCTGTCTTTAGGAGGCCAACCAGTAGGCATCTATCTCCAATTACCTAAATGAATTTTAAAAACATTAAACCTACAGACAGTTTGGCATTGTATGCAGGGCTGTGAGGGGGATTCAAGTGCTGTAGGAATCAAACATTGCTCATCTGTTAATTTCATTTTGTGTGAAAATTGTGTATGCACAAAGAGAATTGCTCCTGTCAAAGGACATTTAGCTCTCAGCTCTTTGAAAACATTACCTCTTAACTGTGAGGAATAAAGAATTTGCGCGGAATGTACTTCTAAGTTGCTCTGACCATAACATCTATTCCAGCTTATTACAGATGAAGAGTCATATGCACTTTAGACTGTAAATGCAATATAAGCATGAACAGGTATAAACAGTTAAACCACAGCAGCATGGTGGTCTACAAAGACTAGTGTAATAGATGGGGAATAAATGAAGTGCGGTGGATCTCTGTGCAGCTTTTGCGGGCGCGAATAGTTCATCTGCAGCATAGACATTTAATGAGTGACTCTGGAGCTTGTGCTGCATTTTTAAATCTGCTGCAGGCACTTCAGCAACTCAGTCTAATTGCAAGACAATAATGGAATTTGATATTGCAAGTGCTGAAGTACTTTAAAAAACGAATCTGATACATATTTCAATTTTACCCTTAACAAAACCTCCTCAGAATACTAAAAAATATAAAAACTTTCTCTAATAGTTTTTGGCTTACTGTTAATATCTTCTAACGAAGAGAGTTTTTTAGCCTTTGGCATAAAAATATGAACATGAATATCAAGGCTGAAAATCAAAAGAAAGCAAAATAGTGAAATTGATCTAGTCACAGTAAAAAAGCCTAACTGAAAATACACAAAACACAGACAGTGTAAAGAGTAGACATGCAAGAAACAAATAGTGTGTATAAATTAATAATCAAAAGAAACTGTAAAGGAATGATGACTTGAACCTCAATATACCTAAGATGATTTTCAGTATACAGAGTATCCCGAGGAGAAAAACTTGTGAAACCTCTGGCTATAAGATTAGAAACAGAATTTTTAAAATGTTATTGATTTTTCTATATCTGCCTAATGGTGTATCAGTAACAGTTTTATGGATGCAGACAGAAAACTCCTAGAAAATCCCATAGCAGAGAACTTTGGTGGCATTATCTTGAGAAGTGAAGGGGGTGGGGAGGGAATGAAGAAGAATTCTCTGTATTTCCAGCCACAATGAAGCATAAGAAAAAATTCTAAATAACTTCAAAAAAGTTCATGTCACACAGAGTACTATTATAACCTATTTAGTACTAGCATAGTACTGCAATACTACTATAATAATATATACTACTACTACTACAGGACTATACTATACTATATACCATACTATATACTATATACCATATACTACTACATAGAACTATACTATAGCTACTATATTATATTATAGCACTATATAGTTATATAGTACTATATAATACTATATAGTGGTAGTACCATATATGGTACTAGATAGCTAGTACAAGATAGGTTTATAGTACTATATAGTATTATATAGTACCATATATGGTACTAGATAGCTAGTACAAGATAGGTTTATAGTACTATATAGTATTATAGTACCATATATGGTACTATAATACTATATAGTACTATAAACCTATCTTGTACTAGCTATCTAGTACCATTACCCTTGACAGCAAGAAAATTATGGTCAACCATCAAATCAACCTGGTTGGGTGCTACAGTACAGGCAGAACACTGAAGTGGAGAACGTATAGGATGGAGTAAAGGAGTAATGGAAAGAAACTGGCTGTGTGAATAAAGACAGAAAATTTTAAACTTGAGTTAGACTAGGGACAAATGGACCATTTAGATATGGAGGCAGAAGGACAATTTTTATCTGCAAGCCCTTTAAGAACTTAGGAAACATTGCAAAGAGTGTCCTGTTACCTGTGAGAGGAATGAGTCATCTTGAGTGCTGTCACACAGCATGACAACTGGGTGATCAGGCCCAGTCAGTCAACATCAGCTTACAAAAGGTAGGTCCTGCCAAACTAACCTGATTGCCTTCTATGACAAAGTGACTCATTTAGTGGATGAGGGAAAGGCTGTGGATGTAGTGTACCTTGACTTCAGCAAAGCCTTTCACACCATTTCTCACAGCATTCTGCTTGAGAAACTGGCTACCTCTGGCCTGGACAGGCGCAGCCTCTGCTGTGTTAAAAACTGGGTGGATGGACAGGCCCAAAGAGCTGTGGTAAATGGAGCTAGATTGAGCTGGAGCACGGTGACAAGTGGTGTTCCCAAGGGCTCAGTTTTGGGTCCAGTTTTGTTCAACATCTTTATCAATGACTTGGATGAAGGGATCAAATGTTTCCTCAGTAAGTTCACGGATGACACTAAGCTGGGGAGGATGTGTTAGTCTGCTTGAGGGTAATAAGGCTCTTAAAAGGGATCTGAACAGGCTGGATCAATGGTCTGAGATCAGTGGGGTGAGGTCCAACAAGGCTGTAAGGTATTGGAATTATGCCTTACCAATTGTCAACAGAACCTTTGTCCCGTTCCCTCCCCCCCCTCTTTCTCCTCTCACCTAACCAAACACATTACATTACCACCACTCAGGCTCAGGCTTCCGAGAACCAAATGACTATTCAACAAGCTATCCAGAAGATATACATCAGGAACCATTCACACAGCAGGAGAGCATTCCACTATCAGGAGCACACATTGGGAACCATTCACACATCAGACATGTCATCCACCCTGGGGCAGTCCCACAGGCCAGGTGGAATCTTGTAGTGAGNGACATGTCATCCACCCTGGGGCAGTCCCACAGGCCAGGTGGAATCTTGTAGTGAGACAAAGGATCGGTATCCCTACAAAAAGGGAGCTTTTTGCCATGGAACACACACACTTTGGGGGGAAGCAACATGTGAAGGGAAGCAACGGAAAATAAAGACATTGAGGGACAAAAGAGGGAACGCTCTCCCCTTCCAT
>VZTU01012776.1:55229-83737 GCA_013400835.1 Zapornia atra | reverse complement strand
TTATTTATCTAACATGCACATTTTGTGTGGTCAGTTCAAACAGATAACTCAAAGCAAACCAGGCAAAAGTTGCAGACACATGGAAGAAGTACCTTCAGCGGGTTTACCGGCAGTTGGTAAAGTAGATCGTATTTCCCCAAAGAACTGACGGTGTGCACTGCAGCTTTACTGCAGACACTCAAATTAGAGTACAGCTTTATTAAAAATTTTATCCTCATAATTCCCTTCTCTGTGTCTGTCCTGCTCTGGGGCATTGTGCTGGCCATAATCCTCCAGATTTCATGAAAGTCATAAATTTAGCAGTGTATTTTTAGGAATTCTCTTCTGGTCCATTTAATGTGTACATTCTTCACTGTATTGGAGAGTAATAGGTGATCTGAGCAACCGTTCCATCTACCTTCAGCAGTGTTGTGCTGGTTTAGTAAAGGGAAAGGGATGATCAAAAGGAGTGAGAAAGGTCAAATCAGATAAAATCAGGTCAATCAAGAATGATGTTGAGAAATAATTGCTGTTTCCCATAACTAGGCAAATGTTTTCAGGCAGTAAACTTGAAAGGAAAAAGATTTTGAAATTGTGAAAATTTTTGTCATGAGCTGTCATGGATTCCTGAAAGTATAAACAGACAAAAGAAGGAAAAAGGAAAAGCTAATGGAGAATATATTCATCAGCAGCTGTTGAACTTTATGGTTTCTAAGCAACCTCAGACTCAGGGTGCCACTCAATTCAAAATCTGGCATGTTTGAGGGACAGAGAAAGTATTGCCATGTTTATGGCCTTCCTGAGACTGCTGCTGGCCATGCATGGTCAGAGATTCTGTCTAAACTGATGTTTGGTCTGGCTTAGCCCCAGAGTTCTTAAGTTCAAAGGTTTTATTTCTTCACACGGATTAAAACCTTGCTTTTGCCATCCTGTTATGGGAGGATAGTAGCACATAAAATGGGTATTGTAGCTGTGAAGATCCAGCTCAGTCATGGCATTTTATTGTGCCAACCTAAAGAAACCTCTCCTTCCCTCCCCTGCTACCTCCCCATTTTGTTGCTGACAGGTGACACAAGAGGATTGTTTTATTCTATCCACGTACCCAAGGACTCTGCTGCTGAAGGATATCTGAAGACTATATGTCAAGGTAGAGCTGTCTAAGAGATACCTACTACCACGAATTCTTAGGGTGAGCGCTTTGAAACATAATACATTTAGCAGCAGCCTTTCAGAGTAACACTCCATGAATGCAGCACTGCAGCACTTGCTGCATAATATCTGTTTTGTACGTGCCTCCTCTGCTCCTTTGGCAAAGTATGCTTGGCTGTGTTTCATGCCAGCACTGCTCACTGTGATACATTTCTTCAGTAGAATATAAGTATTTTGGTGTTGGGCTGTATCGCTTTAAAAGCCACGAAGGTGTCATGAATATCTTCTGTGCTTCAATAACAACGTAGCTATCAGGAGTATAAAAATTCATGGGAAACAATCTTATGGGAAAGACTAAAGACAATCAACAACATAAGAAAATATTTTCTTCCCACGATTTCTTTACCTGCCACCTGCACTTGAAAACAGCGAGTCTGTGGTACAGGTTTCTTTCCCAGTGATTTATATTTGCCAAGCAGTAAAAATGTTGTACTTTTCCTAGCTGTTTGAATATGCATGCCCACTCATCTTAAAAATAGTTCAGCTTTGAGTTTGTCTTTTTGTTCCTTTGACAGCTCACTCTGACAAAGCAATATTCTTCTCAATGCGAGGATGCTTTGGTCCCATTCTAAATGAGTATCTACTGTGTGTCTTTTGTTAGTCTCTTCAGTCAGCAAATGTCCTATTGTTACACAGTGATCTCGGTCCCAAATATTCATTGGGAGTACATTTTGACAAATTCAGAACTTGTGTTTTGTTCTAGTAGAAGAGCCAGCGTAATATGCTCGTTATTATATTTGCACTTTATTCTAAAATGTATTTTGACCTCAGGTCTCTGCAGGAAGGTGCTGAGGGCTTTAGTCAAACAATAGATGTCGCTGTTCAAACCAGGTACCTAAACTACTTTTAAATCTCAAAATTTAGAGAAAGAGAAGGTTGAAGCAGGAGCTAAGAGCTAAAATAAGATAATCTTACAAAGCTTTAGAAATTAAATTTATTTTCTCTTGTTTAGAAAATAGTTGCCACTATTTTCTAAACAAGAATATCATCAGTCACTCAGAATCCCCCTGAACAGGGGATTCTGAACAGGGGATTCTCTGTTGAGAGGCATTTTATAATTTTTGTGGTTTTTAAGATATTGCACTTTTAGAGTACCACTCCATGTACTACCTTAGTAAACAAAATGTACTGTTTACTAGCTGCGTTATTTTCTCCCACTTAAAAACTTCACTTGTCTGGTATAAGTAGCTTGTTTAACATGTTGTTACATGTAGTTAGATCAGGAATCTGATCAGTCTCTTACTTTTGATATAATGGACAATGATTCACATAGCAATTACATTTTGGACTGAAGGAAATTCAAGGGATTTTGATCAGTCTTTACTATCTTACTCAACAAATTCCAGCTTTTATAATTATTGCCTTAAATCTTAAAGGAAAGGTTTTGTCTGCGTAGGGTTGTTGGGTTTTTTCCCCCACCTAACATTACTCTTAGTGTTCCATTTCTGTAGAAATCCCAGATCATTGTATTTACTTTGTTACACCCTTCTCTCCACAACTGAGAAATGCAGAGCATATTTCCCTCTTCAGTTTTTGGTAAACATAAGGCTTTGCTTGAAGTAAGCCTTATCTACTAACAGGCTAACATTAGGCAAACCAAAATACACGTTGTTTTTTGGGTTCTGACATTAAACATAGCCTCTCTACCATGGCAAAATTTAAAGAAATAAGCCTGTGAACATTTCATAACGAGAGAGGGTGCTCTCTGAGCCAGATGGCTTAGGCATGTTCAAAAATTCAGTCACAGTTTTTTTTGAAAGCAGCATGACACATATCAGCTTAGATGATGCATAGTCTTTGGTTTCCAATTAGTCTTTTCAAAGCTAACAGAACCAGGATTTGAATGTTCATCAGCCTTGCTCTGGGAGCTGTTCAGGCATCAGCTTTTAAAGGCTGGTACTGCGGTTATTTCAGCCAGAAATGAGAATCAAATTGATGTGAGAGTTGCCTGCATACTGTTTAATAATGGCATCAAAATAACAAGAAGGGCAGAAGAAAAATAATTAGCTAATTTATTCAGACTCGGACACAGCTTTTGTTGTCATGGGTTTGCCACTGTTCTCAAACTGAGCTCTGCGGTCCTCAACTTCCAGCAGCTGTTGTACAAACTCATATCTCATGATAAAGCTTATCCTTGTCTTTCTTTTGCAGGGCTAAAGATTGTGAGTGAGTGTGTGTTAGATGTATAATGTTCTTAGTTGACAATTTCATGTGCTAAAAGCCCAGGCCATAAAACTCAAAACAAATACCGCTGCCATTTGTACCTTAGTTTCCTTGTTGTGTGATTATGGATTACAGAGAATTTTAGAAAGGATCATTTGGACTTCTGGAAATGTGCTGGTCATTAAACATGTTCCTTTCTCTCGTATGCCAACATCCATGTTAAACATTTCTGTGTTCAAATTGATCAGTTTGTGTGTCGATAGGTAACCCCAGCAGCAGCAGAGGGGAAGAATCTCTCCTCCCCCCGTTGCTAAGGCAGCTCACTCTCTTTGGTTCTTTCTCTGGCCCTGACATCTTGACCCTCATCTGATACATTTGCACCAGAAAAGGAGATGGGAAAATGTGATTCCACCTCTAGACTGTTACCTGGATGCAGATGAACAAGTGAATGCCTTAAAGCAGTGTTCTCTGCTGTGCTGGTTTGATTACTTCATATTTTTTCCCCTCCCAGGTACTTTTTGCAATAAAATTGTACCAGTTGGTTTGCCAAGAACTTCTCTTTTCTGTAGCCTAAGGGTATGAAATCCCTGGGAACAAAGTTTGCTCTGCTGTAGTAGATATTTTGTATGTGAAATATATATATATTTCCAAATCTAAAGTAAAAGAAAAAGCAACTCCCAGTGCAAGAAAGACATGGATATCCTGGAGTGAGTCCAGCAAAGGGTCTATAAAAAGATTAAGGGATTGTATCATCTGACATGCATAGTGTGGCTGAGAACTGGGGTGGTTTAGCCTTGAGAAAAGTCAGGGGGATGTTGTCAGTGCATATAAACAGCCAGACTCTTCTCGGTGGTATTTAGTGAAACAAGAGGCAATGGCCACGAATTGAAATACAAGAAGTTCCACTGGAACATAAGAAAAGAAAAAAGTTTACTGAGAGGGCAGTGAACCTTTGGCACAGGCTACTCACAGATTGTGGTGTCCCATCCTTGGAAGTATTCGAAAGCCACTGGGACGTGGTCCTAGGCCACCTGTTCTGGCTGACCCTGCTCTGAGCAGTGGGTTGGACTAGGTGATCTCCAGAGGCAATTTCCAACATCATTTGCTCTGTGATCCCACTCCAAACCCCTTACAAACTATGTCCTAACAGTCTGCTTATGATGATCTGAAGGAACACCAATGTCTTCTTGTTCATATGTCTCAAGAGGCACTTGTAACAGACAAGTCAATGTTTGATGGACAGATATTTTAGTCTGGATATGAAAGGACTAACTGGAACTTGCTTTGTTTTAAAAAAGGCCAATATCTTTTATTCCATATATATGATGCAGTACACTGGACCATATCCTCTAACCTAATTTTTCATCCAGTTTGGAGTAATGAAAGACTACAACTGCCTTTAAAGTGCAAAAATTTGCAGCGCTTTCATCATAGTCAAGAAAGGGGTCTGCACTGGGACCTTGGGTGCTAGAGAACTGGAATTTTTCCAGAAGCTTGTAGGACCTGTGTTTGTGCTATGATGTTCACATGTAGAATCAGAAAAACATTTGCAGCTTTATAGTGTTAGTTTCTAAAGTCATCCTCTAAAATGTAACTATCAACTGAATTTGAATACATGCAAAAAGTGTATTTTTCTTCCTTTTTTGGCCTGGCTCAACCCCCCTTCCCCCACCCCCTCCCACCATGCTCATTCATGTGAAATAAGCAAACAGTTCCTTGACTTTGTATGTGGTTAAAGAATAATGCGACCCATCACTTCTGAAAATTGAGCTGCAGTTCCAGGTTTGTATCACACAAGTACTCATTCTCCTGAAGCTAACATTCCTTCACAGAGAGAGTCAGAGGGAAAACCAGATGAAAAATGTTGAAGTCTGCAAGTGAATACACCGGGAAGTGATTTATCTCCACAGGGAGGGAGCTAATCTTTTTCCAGTTTTTGTCTGGAAATTGATGGGTTCGTTTCGTAGATAAGGCTCTGGCATCAAAAGCAATCTGAAATGAGGCGCTGCAAAAGGCTTATGGGTGGGGACAATATTAGTCAGTACTAGCACCGGAGCAAATTTTATCATCAGTTATAAATATCTCACTTGATGAAGTTAAGTGATATGAATAATTTTAGATGACATTTCAAAAGTACCCCTTTACAGTTGTTCTGTCAGTCTGGTATTAAAAATACGAGCAAATATAGAATCAGAAATGACTGTGAAATAAGACTTATCAGATTTATGTGTTTTGAGGTGTGTCTTTGTCAGAGATGGGGGCCAAGATAGCACTTATGCCCGAGCATCCCACACCCAAGAACATTTTGCAATGCAATGTATCCCAGAAATATTACAAACTATGCTTTAACAAGTCGGTCTCATTCTCGGATGTTAACAGAGAGCTCTTGTAAGCACAAGGCCAAATTCACTGTTGTCATAATTTAGTTTATTCAAACCTCTCCTTTTTATAAGGAAACATCAGAAGATTGGAGGAGAAACCAAATGGTGTTCTTTTCCTTGTTTGCATCAGTATTTCTTTTGCTTGAAATGAATTCACTTTAGCTTTCCCTCCCTAGAATGGACAGGGTTGGTCCCTCATGTCACAGATCTCTAAAGTGTCTTTTCTATCCCTACGAGGCAGCTTGTTTTGGTATACCCCTTCTGTGAATAATTACTCATGCTATAGGAGTTTCTTCTATAGGATACTAATAATGAGGCAAAAGCCCAGAAAATACAATGCTACTACTTCATCATAAGCTTCAGTACAAAGCTTTTTTTCTGTGTTTGTCCATTAAGCTCACACTAGGATCCTGATCTGAGCAGAGTTTATTGTTTATATGGCACATATTCTCAAAGCAAAGGTAGTGCTCAAATTTGATTCTTAGATGGGTATATGTATGCTATGCAGTGACTTCACATGAACTTAAATTCAAATTTCTTTTTAAATGAAACTGTACTGGCTAATTACCGACATTGTTGTGAAGAGGAAAAGATTGAAGCAGTGATTTGTCATGTACTTTGTCTGCATTAGAGACATTATTGTTTGTCAGAATAAAAATTTTAATCTGTCTTTCAGCAATATGCAGTAAGCATTTTCTAAAAGTACTTTTAATTCCAAGTGATGTTTGTTGTCTTTCTTTTGAGCATCTCTGTTACTGTAAGTTTGCATTTTAAAAGTCATATTTTAGTTTTTCATGCACCAGAAATATTGAATTTCCTGGAGACTTTAATTGAATGGCATGGTTATAATGGCACAGGTGGATTCACTTGATCTTCTGTTGGTGCAATTTGCTATAAGTCCTCAGGCATTAGGATAGTAACACCAACCTATACTGGCTGGCATGTGTCAATCTCCTAGTTACACAGGTTTTATAGTCTAGTTTTAGATGTTATGAAAAGCAGCATTGACTTTTTAACATGTGATCATAATGCTGGGTGTCCTGTTAAATTCTAAACACGGCCTTTTCCCAGCATGCAAGTATGTTTTGAGATTTCAGGGTTTGTGCCTCATTTTCAGTGAGGCTGGAGTTAAAATCTCAAAAGAGGGAAAAAAGGAAATATGGAACCAGCCAAGAAGAAAAAAAACTCTGATAAGTTTGAAATACTTCATTTAAATGATTTGATATCTTATTTTGATAGTGATCTTTTCTTATTTTACAATTTCAAACATATGGGAAGTTTTCAAAAGAAAGGTCTCTTCAAAAGAACTCCATTTCATTCAGAAAATATCTAAATAAGATATTTGATAGTTTCATATATTTATTATATTACATATACATACGTAATATATATTTGAGTATTACAAGTCCTGAAATGCACTGAATTCCTCTGAACCATTTCACTTCAGACGACTTTGAGCTCCAATTTTGTGGCCTGAGGTTATAAACCCTTGGTTGCACTATTAGCTCCACTTACTTGAATGGGATTACTCAGCCGAAGGACACAGTTTTTGTCAGTCTGTGGACTGGTTGTCTGAAATCCACCAGTATCAAGGGAAACATCGCCGTGACTAAAGATTTACTATTATGAGAGTGAGGATTTTAGCTCCGAATCCTTTGAAGATAACTAAGGGAAAAAGTATTTTCAGCCTCATTTGTCTCTTATCTACATCTGCTGCCACCAGGCATTGTGTTTAAAAAAAGGAATATTTATGAGGCAGTAATTCTCATGAAACACCTTGATGTTCAGCTAGATGAATTGCACAAGCGCGGAGCTGGGGTTTCTGTATTCCGCCTGTCTCCTGGGGAGGTGCAGCGGGTTAGCCTCAGCTAAGGGCCACACGCCCACCCGGCTGCTCACCCACTCCTGTTTGCAAGAGAGCAGGGGGAATAAAATAGGATGAGAAAGCTCATGGGTTGAGATAAAGTCAGGGAAATTGCATACCAATTTACTGTTGTGGGTAAAACCGTCCTGACTTGAGGAAAACTAATTTAATGCCAATGAAAATAGATTCAGGAAGCAAGAAACAGAAGACGAAGAATAAAACAACACCTTTCCTCTGCCTCTCCCAGGCTCAACTTCAGGCCTTCATTCCAGACTCCCACCCATCCCCCAGGCAGTGCTGGGAGGGATGGAGGGTACATTTGGTCTATAGCAGATCCTTTCAGCCTCTCCTGCCATCAGATACCTTTCATCTAGTCCAGTGTGGGTCCTTCCATAAGCGGCAGTCCTTCATGAAAAAAAACTGCTCCAGCATGAGGTGTCCCCATTTTATTAAAAATAAATGTGGTAATATACCTTTGTTATATGCCATAAAAGAGAGCTACTCTATGATTGTTGTGAAAATAAATTTTTAAACTTGACAGCATATAAAAGCTCTTCCATTATCTAATAACAGTAATTAATTAATTAATAGCATATATATATGAGCGCGTGTGTATAAAAGAATAGCTTTTAACTATTAAACATGCTTTTTGAGAGCAGAAGATCAATTATGAGTAATCATGATTCGTTATGTTCCCCAACTTTCAGATTTACACTTCTGTTCTCACTTAAAATAGTCAGCAGTGTGCCCAGGTGGCCAGGAAAGCCAATGGCATCCTGACTTGTATCAAAAATAGTGTGGCCAGTAGGTCTAGAGAGGTGATTGTGCCCCTGTACTAAGCATTGGTGAGACAGCACCATGAGTACTGTGTCCAGTTCTGAGCTCCTCACCGTAAGAAGGACATTGAGGTCCTCAAGCGAGTCCAGAGAAGGGCAACCCGGCTGGTGAAGGGCTGGAGGGCAAATCACAGGAGGAGCAGCTGAGGGAGCTGGGGATGTTTAGCCTGGAGAAGAGGAGGCTGAGGGGAGACCTTATCACCACCTACAACCACCTGAAGGGAGGTTGTAGAGTGGTGGGCGATGATCTCTTCAGCCAAGAGACAGGTGATAGGACAAGGGGAAATGCATGAAGCTGTGCCAGGGCAGGCTCAGATTAGATGTTAGGAAAAAATTTTTACTGAAAGAGTTGTTGGGGCTCTGGAACAGGCTGCCCAGGGAGGTGGTTGAGTCACCTTCCCTGGATGTGTTTAAAAAAAGGGGAGATGAGGTACTTAGTGATATGGTTTAGCATAGGATGGGAATGGTTGGACTCAATGATCTTAAAGGTCTTTTCCAACCTTGTGATTGTGTGATTCAGTCTAAACAAAATGATCTTGACTCTGTGGCAAGGAATAATCTTGATTCGAGTAAAAGTGCATCAGTTTCAGGAATAATGCTTTTCACTTCTAACTTGCAGGAATATACTTCCTGTTGTACTTTTTTAAAGCCAGGATGGATGTGTGTGTGTGTGTGTGTGCGTGTGCATGTGTGTGCATATGTGTGGACAGGGCTTGGGTACAGTTCTTGTCTCGCACGTTAATTTGCCAACCTGGTAGAAATGGTTCTTGCAAAGAAAAACCAACTTATTTTGAATCGTTTCCTTTTGTAGAGTACGACCGTGTTGCTATTAATTAGTACTACCTTCTCTTATCTTCTTGCCTCTGCAGCTATTTTAAGTTACATCTTGATAGGGAGCCTTTTTCTCAGTTGCAAACAAGCTCGTTATTTATTGCAGTATAAACAAACCCAGGTATGTTAGAAATTATCTCTCAATTTAAATTTTACTTTGAGAAAAGTCTATGAAGAGTTGTAATTTAAGGAAAATCAATGGCAAAAAAGAGAAAGAAATACCTAAATGAAAATTTGCTCTTTAGCCTTGAAGTGGGACCACAAAAACATTACTTTTCACCACCATTTACTACAGAAGGGAGATAAAAGTTAAGGATTGGTATTCGGAGAACATTCTGAGCAAAGCCCATTACATTTTCTTTTTCTCTGTAGTTCAGAAAGGCAATAGAGTAACTCAGTGCAGTTTGAAGTTACATATCTTACAAAAATGATGCAATGACAATATCCTCTGATATCATCATAAGTGGATGTGCAATGTGGTATAACACATACTGTGTTTTTCAAGGAGCAAGTCTAATTCCCAAAAGCAAAAATAAACCCAAAATAGCATTAAACCAATAAGACAGTCTAATTGCTTAGAGACAGTTTGCGTGACCAGATTATAGTATGTCACTTCTTTTTAGATCAGTCTCTTCTAAGTAAACAGACATCCTTCAGCATCTGAGTATTTCCCCGTGGCAGTCTGCTAAGAAAAACATGAGAGGAGATCTATCCAACATCACTCTTTCCGCTAGCTGTTCCCTGTGATTTATTTGAAGTCCCAAGGATTGCTTATCTGCCGAGATAGAGCAGCAGAGCCCACACGCCTGCCCGCTTGCTCCGTGCGGTGGGTCTATTGTTCTGTCAGGGCTCCTGAGGGATTGCCGTGGATTGACCTTGGCTGATGACCTGATCAGAGGTGGTTTTGCAAATACTGCTTCATTTCAGTAACATTCAAATAACTTTTTGCCAGTTGCTTTTTTTTTTTCTTAACACATTGGAAGTGACGTGCCATGAGGATTAGGATTCCAAGTAGACCTTGCTCCGGAGGGCGCTTTGTATTCCCACATTATTTTTTCATTCTCTAAGGCCTTGTGCTGTCTTCTGCATCTCTGAAGAGTGCCTGCAAAAGGGGAGAGTTGACTGCTGTGCCTCGGAAGTGTAACTACTGAAATGTGCCCTTATGGAAGGCCGATACTGATTTTAAAGCGTACCTTCTTTGTCAGGACAATACAAACCTGTATGTCATAGTTGTCATGAGATTCCAAGGTCTTTGGCTGAATATATCTCTCCAATTTAGCATCCCTCTAGACAACGTTAGGTCTGTATAAGAATTCAACTTTCCTTCATTATGGTCTGAGAAATCTGAGCATTTTTTTTTAGTGTTTGAAATTGTCAAGAAGTATAAGGAACAATAACATACCTCTTCCCCCTCCCCCCTGTCTTCCCCTCCCAATTGTAATTTTTCAATTACAAAATAAATTTATTTCAATATTCACTATAGCGAAGACAAAAGTATGAATGCATTTCACAGTATAGCACAATAGCTGTACACTGAAGGGGAGTGGAGTATCTGAGCATGCCTCCTTTCCAAATACAGACACTTTTCCTGGATACTTCACAGCAAGTATGAGTTAGAAGCTTGGTGAGGGGGTTGCTGATGCAGCGTGGCAGTCCTCCTCATCCAGGAAGTAAAGCACAAAGTGTAGAAATACATTTAGGTAAAAGTCCTGGCTCTGCTTATGCTGTGTTGGGCAAGAGGAAAGAGGAACATGGGTGGTTGGCCACAGAACTGGAGTTGAATAGAATGTGCAAAATCAAAAAAAGAGTATATATTTTCAAAACCTAAAATAAATAGAAGTGCACATTTAAACACTTCAATATTATGCAAAACAATAACTTTTCAGTTGATTCAAAATTAGTTGTAGATTTTTTGTGTTTTCAGTTTAGGAATTTTTCGGGATTCTGACTCCCTGACAAAATTTGTAGAGGGAAAATGTCACAAAATAACAGTTGATGAGACAGAAAATGCATTTTTTGTTTGTCTCAAGTGAAAGGTAATAGTAGTAAGAGGAAGAAAGCTTGAAAACACATAAACTTTCTTCTGTAATCAAGCAGCATAAGCAGAAACCATATAAATCTGTATTGATGGCCAGGCTTTTCCATCATTAGTCTCCCCTTAGTTTTTTAATGGCATGTGATGTTGTTGTCTAAGTTAACTCATCTGCTCTTTCTTGGCTTTGTGATGATATTTCACTGGAGAATGACTGCAAGGGTCACTCTGGGAATCGGTCTCATCAAGTGGGAAAATGAATGTGACAAATTACATGTATGGTTTTGTATCTGTGTTAGCCACAAAGTAAATTATTTTGACTAAAGGAACTCAAGACATAGAAAAATCTATTAGTGGTTATTTATTGTATAGCTTTGCTAATGTATTCTTTCCTTTAAAAAAATTAAAATCTAGTCTAATTTCAGCACATTGCATAACGATACTTTAAATTCTCTTTTTTATTGATAGAACTGCATGAAGACAGCAGCTATGCTTTTTCTATTCTGTCTCTGGTCATGTATTTAAATCACAGGCTTCCTATTTACAAATATTTTTATTGCTTTTGGTAATTTAATTATAACTTGGTTAAAAATGAATAGCATCAATAAAAAAATACTTCTATTAAATATAAACCCCATAAGCTTACTATAGAAGGTTTAATTAAAGTGAATAGCACCATTTTGTTTATATATAATTTTTAATCAATATGACTGTGTGCAGAAAAAATTATGTTGACAACATCTGAGACTTTATTTAGATAGAGGAAAAGACTGATGGATGGAAATTTTGGGGTGATAATGCCTAATATGGTTTGACTGTTTTTGATGGAGATGGATATTGGCTTGTATTTTTTATTTAGCATATGTCAAAAAAATCTTTATTTATTGATGTCACATTTTAATACTATTTGAGATTAGAAACTGTCACTGTGCCAAAAATACAGTAGGGAAATACAGGCTGGATATCTTCAGAGAAAAAACCAATTCATTTATATAATTGGGTCAAAAGTCAATATATATGTGTAAAGTCAGTCCTTTGGTAAAATACTGGCCCAGCACATGAGGGAGTTTAGGGGAATGTCTTTTCAAATGAAAAAAAAAATGAAAGGGAAACAACAGGTCTGGAATATATAAAGATGATGGAAAATGACGGTTTAATCCAAAGGATATGAAAGTAACTGAAAATATCTGAGCAGAGTTTGTGTATCTATATACACTTTGTTAGATATAAACATGAATAAGCAGAAATTTCTACTTCTAAGATTTGTGTATAAGTGTAAGGGAGAATACATGCAGAAGGGGGAACACCAAGTATCCTGGAAGGCTACAGTAATGGAAGTAGTGTCCGTCTTCAGCTTTAAAATTCAGCAGGGGCATCCTGGACTGACTTTAGAAAAATGAATTCAGCTCCATTTTTTACACCTAGTACTGCAAGTGTGGCAGTCGAGTATAATTCAGGAGTACCTGCATTTTCTAAGATCTTTTTGCTTGCACCTACACACCTTGCACCTTTCGGTTAACACAACTGAGTAAGCTAGACTCATTCTGGGGATTTGGGCACTGTGATACAAGACCAGAGGTGGTCAGCTTGTTTTCTCTGAGCATCCTCAGGTTTGAGCTAAATATCTTGTCTCCTGAATCCTTGACAGATGTGAGGCCTTTAGATCAGACCCCATATTTGACACTATTTCTATGTCTGTAAAAGAAACGGATATCTAAACCCAGACTTAAAGTTAGGTGTGTTTCGCCACTGGTCATTTGTAGCTATCAAGTCTGTTGTGGAATTAGATGCTATACACAGCTCAGTCTTTTCTTATACAAAGCCTAGATATAAGAAGGAGCATTGAGCTAGTTCACTGTGTTGGAAGCTGAGATACATGGATTTAAATCCTTGCCCTACATCAGGTAGTGAACTGGACCTCTGGAGTGGTAAGAGAGCTCTTTATCTACAAGCCAGAGGAATGGAAGACAGCAACAGCTTGCTGCCTGGGCTGGAAGAGGGGATAGTTGGGTTTCTTCGGGCAAGATGGGCAAAGCAGTGACAAGCTGTGCATTGCAACAAAGCTAAGACATTAAGTTGCTTAGTGTCAGAGCTGGAATGGGTGTACACGTGCCCAGCAGCAAAGCTTACTGTTAGCAATTTAGGAGCCTTGCGAGCCTGGGCACCTACAGGAGTAGGCAGCAGATCAGAGCAAGTGTTTGAAGATATAAATTTTGATCAAAGACTTTAAAGTGTTTGTAGGCGGCAAAGCTGTATAAGATGTCTAAATCTTGTCTTTTTCTCTTCTTGGCCTCAGTTTATGAACTCATTCTCAAAAAATCCAGCCTCTGAACTCCGTAAAGGAAATTACACCAGACTCCAGCAAAAGATTTTATGACCAGGAGGAACCAAAAGATGTCTCCCATAGCCACTTATGCTGCTGGAGGTTTCTTTTTATAGTTCACAATGTTACTATGAAGTAGGAAAGATGGCAATGCCATTGCAGAGATTTTCAGATAGACAAACTGAGGCATGTGAGCTTAAATTTCAAGGTATGCTGATAACAGCTTGCCCAGGGAACTCATGTGCTGCCTGCTTAATCCTTTTCTTTGACCATGCTCTTTGGGAGATGCTAAGAGTACTAGTTACAAATTAACAGATTAGTAAGAAGTACAAGGAAGTTAAGAGTATAAAAGAAGAAAGTGTGACAACCCCAGCTGTCTTAATGAGTTAAATTGTTAGTAAAACTTTAAGGTCCACACTGGAGTTTTCTAAAGAATACAGGAAGAAACCAGACTTTAATGAGCTGACAGCACCAATTAGATCTGCAGTTAGTTGTAACATAGCTGTTTATTGTAAGTCGTTGTGTATTAAGTCCAGTGAAGGTGGCTGCATTATTAATTTGGTGAAAGGTCTGGGAGGGTCATGAAGGCAAATATTCAAGGGAGAAAAATTTTCAAAATGTTGTAGGAGAAGAAAACTAGTGATGGGGGAAATGTCTAGTCACAAAAGAGGACTGGAAAGAGATCAGTTTAAAGAATTCTAGACGCTTTTTAAGCATTCGTGTATCACTGCAGTGAATTACGTAGATGTAATAGAAGCAAAGCAAAACATAGTCCCAGATTGCTCTTTTTTTCCGATGTCCATACTCAGAAAAAGTTAACATATGTCTGACCCTTCCCTTCAGCCAGTATATCTTACAGAACAGAAGGTAAGCGTAGATAGGTAAATACATCTGAGGCAAGAAAAAAAGGAAAACTGAGCTGAGAGTGATTATGCATTTAACTCTGAGGCAAGCTGTACACTCCAGAATGAAACTGTAACCCACTTAAAGATGATGGGTCAATACATACTTCTAGCAGGTCAGAAATTTCCCATAGGAAGCTATTGTTGGAATGCAAACAGGTGCTCAGATTTGAGTTAAATCTTGTGGTGGTCAAAAACTAGAGCAGCTCAAACAGGAGCTTTGCGGTCCATCTAACCATCCAGGCAGAGCTCTCTTAAAAGCAGGGCTCTGGTTTTGTTTTGATTTTCTTCCCCCGAGGCATACTTTTTTTTTTTTGCTTTTTCCTCATTCTGCATCCCCAGCTGTTGGTTATCAAATCTATGTTGGAGAATTTAATGAATAAAAGTCCACGGGGATTAACTTGATAAGAAGTTCATGTATATCAAACACTAAAAAGCTGTTGTAATGCAGTGGCTCGAAATCTTATCAGTAGTAACATATTAATAGTGGCACATTTTTTGGAAGGCTTTACTGGAAAGGATGTAAACAGGCTGGGTGCACTGAAGGGAGCTTGACCCAGGCCCCTGCTTCTAATGTGATAATTTCCTTTTTAGTTTGATAGTGGTTTCCTAGTTCCATACTTTACCGAGCAGTCCAATTAAAAAAAAAAAAAAGCCAAAAAATGTGCAGATGCATAAGAGATTGAAGGGACTTGGAAATACAAGGCACATTATCAGCATTTTCTTGGGGCATGAGGTCAACAGTAATAGTTTAACTGGTGTAGCAACTGACCATTTTAAAGAAGTGACTCACGCTTGAATGATAAAAATACTCGAGCCTTGACTGCTGTTCCATGTGGAGCCGACTTAAACAAAGGGAGTCATTCAAAGGCCCTAGGATCTCCAGGCAAGGAGGGCCATATCGCACGCTTCTGACCCTGCTCTGACTCAGGATAATGCTGCAGAAAAGGCTGCTTATGCTTCTCAACCTGGGATACTGGTTATCTGCTAAGGAAATAAAAGAATATATTGGCAAATATGATAATGTAATTGCTGACATTTTTTTGTTGTTGTTGTTGTTCTTGGACATCAGTTTCCTGGATATGCTGCTGCAACACCGAAGACTCACAGAATGAGGTGGAAAGTGTTAGGTTATATTTAGGTACTTTTAGCATTTAGTTAGTTCTGTTACTTAGGTGAAGTCCATGGAAAAAGAGAAGTAGTTAATCAAAATCAGAAAGACCAATGATAAAAATGTTTATTACAGATATTTTGAAGCTATACTTTTCTGGGTTGGTAAAGGGAATTTTTGAGTCAATTAGAAACTTTCTCTTGACTTGGAAAGCTTCCACTTGAGCTTTGGTTTAGCCCAGAAACTGCAGGCCAAGTATTTGCTTAGGGTGCTTGACCTAGGCCTTTTGCTGTATAGAATGGTGTTGCAGGCTAACTGCAGGCATTGGACCTTCAGCTGACCATCCCTATGGCATGGTCTTCCTACAGGACAACCTTTGGAATCCAAAAGGAAAACAGCCACTGGTGCTTGTGGTCACTGGAGTAGATTATTTGTGTTTATCTCTCACCGGGTTCACAGTCAAAAGAGTGCTTTTCTTTTTTTCTTTTCTTTTTTCTTTTCAGTGACAGACAAGACCTGAAGTTGACTGCCTCACAGTGATATTGTCATAATTTCCCTTACTGACCAGTCAGTAAACCTTACAAAACAATACGACCAAGTGGGTCCTATTTTAATTGCAAGCAGGATTACAATTTTGTGGCTTGCTGTAATTCTTAGTTTTAAATTACATGACTGTTTATCTCCAGAACTTCTTCAGTTCTCAGTTCTGTAACTAAACAAACTGCCCATGTAAGTGGATGAAAAGTGCTTTTGTCAGTATTGATTGTTGTAGGACTGGGATAATATTTGGTGGTCTGTTAGCTTTAAGTCTGAATTAACCATAATACATGTTGATGCTATTTTAACTATAATTTTAACAATTTCTTCAATCTTTTTAGAATATATGGGGTGTTCATAGTACAAGAAGGAATGCAGTGGAGCTTTTAAGTTACATAGGTGTGGACAGAAGCTTTGTAAGCCTTTTGAAGGGGCATTCACACCATCAGATGGTGACAAGTATTTATCCTTCACCAGGTGCCAGAAGGAATCTCTCTTAGAGAACTCCAGAAGGGTCCCTTCAAATTCTAATGGTACATAGAAGCTACTGATTAGCTGGTTATTGAAAGTGGTTTTGCATACACTAGAAATCTGATGAGGGTGGCAATGATATTTTAAATCCTGCACTTAAAAGCAAACGTGTATAAATTCTTGAATAAGTGGTTATGTTATAAGACATCAGAATAACACATAGAATTTGCACTTGCTCATCTTCCAAACAAGTATAAACAACAGAATACTGACTGAAATATAAGCAGTACATTAGTTAAAATAGATCAAGGACCTAAATAATTCTATGAATATAATATTTAAGAAAGCAATGTTTATAGCAAAATATCTGTGTAAAATTATCATTTAATGTTTGTGTCTATGCATCTTGTGAAGGTGGAACTGAAATGGTATTGAAAAACTTCTAAACCTGTTGAATACTAAGGTAAATAGTGAAAAGCTTGTTCTGGCGCACGGTGGGAGTGTCTACTGAGCACTGTTTTTCTTACTGTTCTACACAGCTAGTTTGGAGAGCTTGCTGTAATCCTGATTAAGCAAAGAAGCTCCAAATCAGATTATACATCTGGTAGCAATTAGATGGGACAGTTACCATCCGGGGACATAGTTATTTCCACTGGAACATGACAAAAGCCTGGCATTCTGTGGTATAGTTAAGCTGCAGTTAGACTCGGTCTCCATAAATTATATCTGCACGCATTTAAAATTGCTACATTGCCCTTTTTTCAACATGTGAAAGGAAGACTGCCTCATGGATGACAAAACTCCTCCAGACTGTCATTTTTTATTGATTATTGTGGAAAAAAGAGATGGAACTATTTTCTCTGTGATATCTGAATAGAGAAAATATGGGACAACTTTAGCACATCGAGGAGCGTCGTGACTAATTGATTGAACAAAAGCAAGCATTGATGCCAGGACACAGTTAACAGTCTTGGAAGGTGACTAGTAGAAGCTCAGTTGTAACATTTAAAATTTGTATCACTAAAGAATTTAGTTGGAGGATAACCCTACGCTGATAACAAGACAGATTAGACAGCCTACGTTCCCCACCCACATTATTCTATGTGGTTCCGTGAGTCTCTTGAGCAACCTACATAAACAGAAAATTACATAAATGAAATAATTAAAAAGTAAATAGAGTTCAAAAATTATGTGAGAAGACTTGCTGGACAAGACACTGCTCTGAACAATGGCTACCTGAGGTGAACCTGGTCTGGTGACTAACATTAGCTGATTAGCAAATGGATTATGATGCTTTTTTCTAGCTGAGCGCACTTGGAATAAGACTGAAGATGTTCGTTGCATATGGTATAGACAATCATATGTACAATTCATAAATCTCTGAAAACATTCTAACTACTCTTTTATTTACGTAGGATGTGACTGTGGGTGAGTATGAAGAAATTATTTGCAATACTTACCAGCTATATGGCATTAGACATATTCTTATATATTTAGAACAAAGTGTTCTACTTAGTGGCTTCACATAATTTTGTAGCTTTGTGCATAAACTTTGAGCGAGTGTTTTTGCTTATGAGAATGCAGGCAAAGGGATTGAATTCTGAATTCTGTTTGATTTTCTTTCAGAATAAAATTCTTAACATTCTAACTGCCAAAATATTTCAATAGACATTCTGTATCATGTAATATAGCTCTTCCTTAATTATAGAAAAAAATCATTCAGATATGAAAATCAATACTTTTTAAGATGAAATTAATCTATTACAGTGTGATCATCTGCAGTATGAAAGAGTAACTTTACAATATATTGATTATTCATTTGTTGAAATGTTTCCTATTTGTCAGATGCAGTTATAAGATATCTGAAAGATGCATAACCAATTTTCGCTACTGAAATTAATACTAGAAAGTATTCATATATGGTATATATAGCATGCAACTATAAGTTCTCTGCCAAAACTATCAGTTTTATCATTAATTTTATCTTTTGCTAAGGAAAACTTTTTTAGTTACTTTTGTTAATTCAGATTATTCCATGTTCACAAGGAAAATTGTCTTTTTTTCTTTATATGTGTATTCTGTCTTTGTTTTGCATTTCATTGCTCTCACAGTGTCAAGACTCAGTCTAATAATTATCTTTATGTAAAACGTATTTCGCTTCCAAATGTTGATGCTTATATAACTCAGTGTTTTACACAAGTACAAATACCCAGAACAGCTTCTGAGGGGCTAATTCAAGAGCGATTATTGTCAGTAGTCTCATGAGAAAATCCACCTATTTTCTAAGAGGGAATAATCATACAATTAGATGAAATTCCACTCCGTTTTCATAAAGGGTGAGAAGTCTTAGTACAGAATAGCTGAGGACCTCTATCTGCTCATTTCTGTCTTTGGTCATCATTGATGACATCTTAATTCTTTTCTCCCCTTCCCCAGAGATGCTGGACAGGACTCTGTTAGTGAGCTCAGGTCTTCTTGGCCACTTAAACGGGGTAACATTCCAGTCACTTCACTCAAGAACTTTACTACTGTCATTGCTGCTTTCACTGGAGTTGAATATTTGCTCCACAAAGAAAGTAGGAAAGTTTGTATTGCAGCTAGCAATTAAAAAATACCTGTATGGATTTCCTCTAAGAATACAAGTATAAACAGAATGACGCATGAAATATAAAATGCCTGGTTCAAATTGTGTCCTTAATCTTAACTCACCTGTCAACCTCTCAGTTTAGAAGTGTAATGAAAATTTAGGCAGCTAATGAATAGTTGCATCGAAAAAGATGAGAAACGATAGCTCTCAGTGATTTCAGTTGAAGTGAAGCTCCTCCTTCGCACAGAAAGCAAGCCATTTTGCTAGCCAACATGGTCTGTATTATACAAGTTGCTGTATCCAGGCTTGAAAATGTCTTCCTGTGTATTCCTTAATTAAATACTTACTTTTTGAGAAAAAAATTGTTTTAAATTTCATTTTTAATGGAATTGTGATTATCTAAATCAATCTTTGTGTACATTATTCTAGTGTAGAGCTGTTTGGTTATTTTTCACTTTTAGCTACCTCATAAATAATATATTAAAAGGAGACATTTCTTCCTGTGCTGTGATTGTTGTTCAAAATAACAAAGTTATTAGCTCTTAGTGAAGAAAAAACCTAAACTGAAAAGCATCATTCGAAATGCTGTGAGAACATAGTAAGATAAAATCTTGTCAAATCTGACTTTATTTGAACCTTGACTGTCTTGAAAAATAGCAACATTTTCTTATCAGTTTCAGACCTGATGTATGTCTGTAGTAGTAAAATAGTCAAAATACTGTTTTCCATGGCTTCATTGAGAACAGTATGTAGCATCCAGAAAAGAGAGTTCCATTAATCAATATGGCAGCTACATCGAGGTGACATTGCCAAAGAATTTAATTTATAATATTTTGATGACAAACATATTCCCTGAGACTGCTATACAGCTTTTCAGTAAAATTAAACTAAAACTGCTTCCTTGAGACTGATTAGTTGATTAGCCATTTCTACCTTGTGTTCCAGTCAAAACAAGCCAATCATTAAGATAAAGCAATTTTATTGGTTTAAAGGGTTGTCTTTATAGTACCTGTGTGTAAATTGGATTGAAAAGGAAAGATCGTAGTGAGTGCTCTGTTTTCAAGTTGAAATCTATGGATATAGTTGTCAGAAATAATGTTGTTTAAGAGATTAGTATTAAAATGTTTCATTTTAAAGGCTACTTGTACTGAAGAATACCTGAATTTTTTGTGGTTTTAGAAAGTATTAAAAGACTTTTCCCTTAGTCTTATTTGATCAGTAGTTTTTTCCTCAGTATAAGTGCAAATATTATAGTGATTTACGCATCATGAAATAGAAAACTTATAATAGAAAAGGAATTTATCTGTCAATTTATGATGCAATGTAACTCTAAGTTAAGTTTTTTGACCTTGTTCTGGCATAGTTTACAAGGCAGTGAATCGGGGGCCTTTTCTCTGATTCCAGTGAGTTTTCCCTGTTATAAAACTAGTATATGGAATCAGAATGAAATGTATTGTCTTTCAGTTTTGTTATTTTGGACCAAATATGGCTCATGTCTAGGCAGAAATTGCTCCCTCCTTATATGGATTTTGGTAATATCTTAAATATGAAATGTTGTCATTAGCTTCATCCTCAAGAAAGAAAACATCTAGTTATTACTTTGGGCTGACGAAATACCTTCCTCTAAGGAAATTTGTCTTGCACAAAAATAATAAGACATTTGATACTGCATTGGAGGATTTTGGGAATATTTACAAGTAGAGCTATGCTAACTTAATCCGACAGTGCTAAGTCTTTGTGGAATTTAGAGATAACAGCTTGGATCCATTTAAATCCAATGATTTTTGGCACAACATGCTGCTGTTGGTTTCTTATAAATTCTCTTTCTGCACCTTTCAAAATGAAGACTGTATTATTACTAGTCATACGAAAAGTTTTACATCCATCTCCTCTTTTTTTCCAGATTGCTGTCAGAATGAGTGAAACACCTTCAACTAGTTACTCGGTGAATCAGCCCAACTCCTCCGAGAGTGAACAGAGTTTATCCACACGCCATGTCAATGTTACTGAACCTGTTGTGGCAAAACGGATCTGTTTCTATAAAAGTGGAGATCCTCAGTTCAATGGGATCAAAATGGTCATTAACAACAGGTCTTATAAAACATTTGATGCCTTGCTGGATAGTTTATCCAAACGGGTCCCATTACCTTTTGGAGTAAGGAATATTAGTACACCAAAAGGGAGACACAGCATCACCAATTTGGAGGATCTTGAAGATGGAAAATCTTATATTTGCTCCCATCAGAGGAAGATGAAGCCAATCAACCTGGAGCAGGCTAGCAAAAAGCCACTGCCCTGGCAGATCAGTAGGCCCATCAGTGCTCGTCGTCGAGCTGTGCAGTTAGCAAGGGAGAATGAAGATGGATTTGGCCATCGAGAGAGCAAAATAACAACTCCCAAAAAGATGCTTGTTTTCAAAAATGGGGATGTAAGACTCAGGCGCACCATAGTTCTGGGAAAGAAAAATACACAAACCTTTGAGGCCTTTCTGGATTATATGAGCGAGTTAATGCAATATCCAGTCGTGAAACTATATACCACTGATGGCAGAAAGGTGAGAATAAAGATGAATTCTGTAAACTTTTATATCATTGCTTCCAGACAATTTTTAATTAAAAAAGTGATTTTTATCAATTATAAGCTTAGGACATAGGTCTGGTGTAACATCTGCTACGCTGAATTTCTGCTGTTTCCTTTATATGCCTTTTCCCCTTCAGAAAAGTTACTAGGTTGGAGAAAATATATTGGAATATTGAAATCAGAAAGAAACAAGTGAGGACACTGTTTTAAGTCACCATGAATAAAACACTGTTCTTTTTCTTATTCGGGCCTCTTTCAAGAATGCTTTCAATTCCGTATTTTAAACCATTTGCATAGACACTTCCTTTAGTCTTAATGCCATTTCTCTGTGATGTTTAATGCTTTAAAATATGCTAAGTAGCTTCAATAGCCACACATATTTTATAATTACACAAATGCAGAGTGCTTTGCCATTAATGACTTGGAAATATGACACCCAATTGTCTATTAGACTTTTCAAACCGTGGACCAGGTTCTGTACCTCTAAACCCAGATGACTCAGCACTAATAATCCTGATTTTCATCTCACACATGATATTTTATAGAATTTAATCTCACCTAGTTTTTTTATCTATGTGTTGTTTCATCATAGAAAAGCAGCTGTGGTTATACATAACAGGTTGCTAGAAAGAGAATTCTATGCAGGGCTCCAGGATTTCAAGATAAATCTTGTGTTTACCCTCTGTATCGGTTTGGGAAACTGTCAATAGAAGTCAGTAAAGTGCACATAAAGTGAAAACTGAGGCTCTGAGCACCTTGATCCAGTCAGACCTGCTTTGAGCAGAGGGTTGGACTGCACAATCACCAGAGGTCTTTTCCGACGTATATTGTTCTGTGGTTCTGTTAGTACAGGTCAAGTACTGAGTTGCCCCTTTCTTCCTCCAAACACGTGTTCATATATATGCCTACTGCCAAATGCTTACTTGTATTTCATGGCTGTGAACAGTCGCTGTGACAATGAAACAAGTTATAAGAAAATTTTGATCTGGATCCAAGTTGCTTCTTGAAGTCTTTTTCTAAGATATTTATATAACAAGACATACCCTCACAGAGATAGGAATTGCCTTATAGGAACTGAAAAATTAATTCCATGCTATGATACATATTTAATAGCCTGCTGCAAACTAATGTAGAGACTAAGAAGTGAAGATATTAAAGCATGAAAGGGATAAATCTCTTACATTAGTTTTTGTGGTTACTAAGACAGAGAATTTTTTTTTTCCCCTCTAGGTTGCTAATCTTCAGGCCCTGATATTGTGCTCCGGAGCTGTAGTCGCAGCAGGGAGAGAGCCTTTTAAACCAAGCAATTATGATTCTCTTGGGTATTCACGGCCAGCTAAATTGCTTGCAACTGCAAATCGTGTGTACCCAAAAGCAAATGCCAAGTCAGAAAGTGAAAACAGTAAGTTCTTTGAATTAATTTGTATGTCATTAATTGGTTTATCTCTCTCAGTATAAGACATGAACCATGACAATCTTACGGATCACGGATATTCAAAAAGGCCAGTTGAAACTGTTTCTGTCTGCTGTGAGTCCTCTATAAGCTTAAGAAAGATCAAAGTCTTATTGTTCTTAAAATGTAAATTTCTGCTAAGTACTCAGCTAGTATGCATATTTTCCTTCAGACTTATTTAGAACACAGATGCAAATCTATATTTTATTTTAAATCACTTGTTTGACATCGTTATTAATTTTTTGGTGTTGCAGTTAATAAAGACAGGGGTAAAAGAGAAACCACAGGCTGTTTTAGGCTCTGAACTGACTGCATTTCCTGAGCAAAACTTGTGCAGTTTTCAGAACGCACCTCGGAAAGTGGAGGCTTGACTTGTCATTGTCGTGACTTTCTTTGCCCGTGTCCTGTGCTCCACATAAAAAGGGAAAAACAAAGCACCCATTGTCTCATAAATTCATCATGTTTTCGAACTTCTTTTGTCTAGACAAAGTGTTACTCTTTCCTATATTCTTTTTGCTATGGTAGATATTTTTTGGACAAGTTTTGGAAAAGATACACAAATATGTATTTTCCCCTTGAATCCTCATGGAGTTGTGCCACTGACAAGGTCAGTAAGAGTGTGAAGTGGCCAGTGGATGATCAAGAACTTGAGGGGCTGTTGGAAAAATCCAGGCTGAGTATTGTGAGAATGAGGAGAAAGAAATGTGCTGGTACCAGATCTTTAGGTTGGTACCAGAGCTTTAGGTCGTGTGGGGATCCTCGGTATTAGAGCACCCTGTAGGGCAGAGGTAGGGGGGAAACTTGTTTAATCCAGAAGTCCCTTGTACTCTCGGTAGAGCTGCCTGCTGTACTGGAGAGTCCAGGGAACACTGTAATTGTTTTTGTACTGAGACTTTCCATGGCAATCTTGACTGTGTTGTGGAGCACATTGATACATAAGACACTTTGGCTTTCATTTATTTGAAGGAATTTCATTCACATCCCTCTCAGTTTATTATGTCACCACCAAACTATTGATTTTAGTTTTTCTCAGTCTTCATGTTCTTCGACTCGCACAGTTTGAGAGCTGCTTGCAGAAAATAGGTAATGAATCAAGAGAGAATGGATAGGAACATTTTGAGAATGCAAGTTCTGCAGAAACAAAAAATCCTACCCAAATTCTGCTGTGAGCCAGAGATTAAGCCTCGCAATGGTAAAAAATGTCAGTATCTGAGAATCTAAACTCCCTCTTCTAATCCTTAGTGAAGAGAAATTACAGAGAGAGAAAAACACCAACCCTCTTTTTGTCTTTTGTCAAAAATTCAGAGGTATCCTCTGTAGCATGTGAGAGTTTGAAAAATCGAAGTTCAGTCTCTTTTTTCCAATTTAATTTCCTGAGACAGAAAAAGTGACTTTTACTTCTAGAAGCATAAGGTCTGGTTCATGTTAGAGGAATCAGTACAAGCTTTTATTTTTGATTCAGTTCATGGTAAAGTATGTGCCTGGGAAACTTGCAAAGCATTCTGCCTGAAATTATAGACATGTATCAATAATAGCAATATATTAGCTATGAAAGTCTTGATATGAGACCATTTGTGACTCACCTGAGCAAAAAAATAAATGCTTAACTTCAAGCTATGTAGGTATATTAGAATTACATGTGCTAAAATACCTTTCTGCAAGTGAAACCTTTGTATTAAATGGTGGCTCCTATATATTTAGGTATCAGTAGCAGTTGTGGATGTCTTTGTGTGGGTGTCATGCACAGTTTCCCTTGCACATAGAGAAATTCTTGGAAGACAGCAAGCCTATTTTTATCTCTCACCTCTTCAGTGACAGCTGCTAGAGAGATGAGACATAATTTTTAAAAAGCCAAGTTATTACAGAGTAATCAAAGCATATTTTAGGAATACTTAATGTGTATGCAAACAAATATTGGTCCGTACTCAAAACTCATTGAAGTCTGGATGTATCCTCATCAGCTTTACTGAGTTTTGCATCATTGTCTACAGTACCATAGCATAAAATGTACCTCAGAATGTCATGATTTAAATTCAGATTTTATACGGTGTGAAATGCTTGTCTATAGAGGTTCAGACCAGGGGATTGAATCAACCCTTTATTCACCTGACGGTGACATTTCTCACAGTAATTACTCATATGCTGTGGATTGCTGGATTAAGCCCAGGGATATGTAGGTTCACCTTGACTGACACATTTTAGCACTAAGAATTTAGGAAATGATATATCAATGATAGCCAAGGCATGAAGCCTTGAAACTACATTTGGCAGTTTGAAGCCCAAACAAGTGAGGGACTGTGAATCCCTTGTAAAGTTCAAGACAACCTCATGTCTCCCAACTATGTATAACATGAGAGCATTTAGCAATTTTTTAGGCTCTGGAGCTTCAAATAAGAATATAATTCTGACATTGGAAAGAACCCGTTGCAAAATAGAATTAAGAGGAAAAGTAGTTAAACGCATATTTCTTTATTAGAAATTGGTTACAATAACTTCTTAAAATTAACAGCAAGATTAGTCATGCTCTTCTCTTTACTTTCTAGTACTTTGGTAAAATAAATACACTTCACTGGCTCTTTTGATACTAATTTTTCTTCTTTCTTCTTTTGTCTTCTTTTGCTGCCTGTCTGCTGTTTCACCATCTGGATCCTTATGCATGATACTTATCTCTTCTACTTACCACGTGCTGAATGAATTTGGGTTATTTCAATATAATTATTGGTAGCGAGAGCTGAAATAGGCTCTAGCTCAAGATCTCAGATATTCTCAGTTTCTTCTGATAAAGGGTCCCTCAATGATAACAACTCAAACGATAACAATTCATATTCTTCCTATGTTCCTGACAGTCATAACGGTATAGGAGGAAATAATTCAGTTTCTGGTGAAGACTTACCTGTGGCACAGTATGAAGATGACATTGAGAAATCTGTTCACCTTAATCAAGATGGCAGTATCACAGTGGAAATGAAAGTCCGATTCAAAATTAAAGAGGAGGAAACCATTAAATGGACAACCACTGTAAGTCGTGCTGGCCTTTCTGATGACAAAAACGCCATCATTTGCAATTCTGCAATGCATGCAGAAGACTGCTTATCCAATGTAAATTCGTCAGAATGTATAACACCAAAAGATGCTGCATTTTTAAAGAGCTACAATAAAAAAGAAGACTCATTACAGCAATCCAATGCAGAAGTGTCAGACAAAGAATCAGGTTTTAATATCTGTAAGAACAATTCTGCAGATCCAGATGTAAGCAATGTACCTGAGGATAGTATAAAGCCTCGCTTTTATAGGCCTCCCACCCCTGGACCAAGACGTGTTAGACAAAAGAAAGCAGTAGTTGAGAGTGTCACTTTGGTATCTGAGAAAGAGGTCCAGGAGAAGACAATAGGACAGTTTTCCTACAGTGAGGAAGTACAGAATGGGGAAAATAAATCTGAGTATTGCATGGTAGCTCATTCAAGCAGAAAAAAATCAAGTGTCAGTAATCCAAAGCTTAGTGAAATGTGTGACAATGATTTATTAAAGCTTTCTTCAGGGAATATAAAAGAAGAAATGCTCTTTAAAGTAAGCCACAAAAGTAATGATTTAATAGAAACCACAAATAGGAAGACGTTAGAAGCACCTGACGAGGATGAATTGGTACAGAATATATTAGAGAAATCATTTGTGGAACAAGGTACATATACTAGTTTAGTATCAACCTGCAAAGCTAGCATCAGTGGTTTCACACCGTCATCAAAAACCTATCAGGCAGCTAGGCCAGGTTCAGCAGACCATATCCATCAATCATGTGATATTAAACAAATAAAAAGATCACTGAGTTCTTTCATTAGATATTCAGAATTATGTCAGTCAAAAGAAGGAGCAAAATGTGAATCTACTGATTTATCACCTGTTTCTCAAGACTCGGTGCATTCAGCCTGTCCTGGACATAGCCAGATGAAGATGATGGTAACTCCATGTACTAAAGCTCCTACTGAGACAGTGATTCCAACAAATGAATTCTTTCCTACTGAAAGTGAGAATCAGATTGTTGCCAGGACTGAACCTGTGATAGCAAAACATCTCAATGATGACAGCCAATCTGCATCTTCCCTCACCAAAAAGAAGAAGAAGAAGAGAAAACCAGCTAACTCTCTAGAGCAAGGTACATATGAAAATCAAAAAGATAAAGAAATTTCTGCAAAAATTAAAGATGAGGGAATGCATATCACAAACAAAACAACGCAGGATTCCACAATAGAGGATATGGATAATTATTCTGAAATACCACAGAAAAAAGGAACGGATTTTTCTGTAAAGACCAGTGATGGGTCTGTCCATTCAGACAAAAGCATATGTCCTGAAGATGAGTTCTATCACCAGGGTTCAGTGGAACAAAATGGATTATCATCTAATAAAAACCAAAGAAGAAACAAGTTGGCCAAGGTAAAATTGAGGTCAGGCAAAAAAAGTAGTATTGTTTCATCTGTAAGGAGTGAAAATAGTGTAATGACAGTTGATTCAAACAATGAATCTGAACACGGTCAGGATACAATGAGTACTGACAAAGAAGGTACACATCTCGCAACCAATTCTTTTCAACAGACACCTAACTTATCAGTGATTTCAAAATCATTGCCAGAAGTGCCAAAGAATCTTAACTTTGAAAAAGAAAAGGAAAATTTGTCATCAAAGAAAAAACAAAAGGGGATGAAGAAAAGTCTAAGCAGAGGTGCAAATAAATTACCTAATTCAGAGAGTGGCATTACATTAGAGGCTCTAAAACAAGAGGATTTTAAAGAGGAGGATGTTGAACATTCACTTGAAAACTATGTCCAAACATGGCTGAAAAACTTGTCACCAAATTCTGTCTTACCACCTATAAAGAAAAAAGGACATTCAGAGAATAGCAATGTCTGTGATTTTCCTGAAGAATGTATTGATGTGTCTATAGATAAGGAAACAAGATTTATCACAAATGAAGTGCATGTGACTGGAAAAAAACATTTAGTTGAACATAATTTAACCAAAAAAACATTAAAGCCTATTTGTGAATTGGGAAATTTAGAAGAATCAGCCAAAGATTCAAATGAAAACCAAACTGACTCTTTGATTCTTGCTAATACAACTATAGTAGAAGAAGCAGAGTATTCACTAAAGTCAGAATTTCATCATGATGGTAAGCTACATTTGTTTCATGAAACACATGACAATGACAAAAAGCTGTCAGCAGTTGATATTCAAGATACCAACCTATGTCAAAG